>ML353198.1:0-60814 GCA_005239505.1 Nicotiana paniculata
GAAAAACACTGCTCAAAGCTCCAAACCCGTCCACAAATGGTGAAGAATGGGTGAAATTTCACGAAGGCACCCCTTTTATACTCTCTGGCCAGTGATCCCGCACCTGCGGCCACTTATGCGCACCTGCGGTCCCAAGTCTTAAGTCTCCATTTTCTGCACTTGCGACTGCCTCTTCGCACCTGCGACCCCTTCACGAGCTGCCAAACTCCGCACCTGCGCATGGTCCTTGCACCTGCGGTCATCGCACCTGCGGCTCCCCATCCGCAGGTGCGGCCACACCAGTAAAATGGCACCAGCAGCATCTTTGCTGTAAATTCCTAAGTCCAAACCTCCGTTAACCAACCAAAATCAATCCCGAGCCCCTCGAGGCCCCAAACAAAAATAACAACAAGTCCTATAACCTTATTCAAACTTATTCGAGCCTTCGAAACACCAAAAACAACGCAAAAACAATTAAATCACATCAAATTCAAGCCTATGAACTTTGAAATTTCTAAATTTCACCAAAGATGCCGAAACCATCCAAACACTTCCGATTGACATGAAAATTTGCACATATATCCAAAATGACACTACGAATCTGCTCCAACTTCCGGAATTCCATTCCTACCATGATAGCCTATTTTCCACTGCCGACCGGAAATCACCAAAAACTAACTTTCGCCAATTAAAGCCTAATTCTACACCGGACATCAAAACCATATTACGAACACACTCCTAAGTCCCAAATCACCTAACGAAGCTATCTGAACCATAAAATATACATTCCGAGGTCGTTTACCAATAAGTCAACTTCCGGTTGACTTTTCTAACCATAAGGCTAACTTAAGAGACTAAGTGTCTCATTTCTCACCACGACCACGACCACGACCACTCCGAACCCGAACCAACCAACCCAACAAAACACACAAGAGCTGAACCACACAAAATGAAAGCAAACATAGGGGAAACGAGGCTAAACTCTCGGAACAACCGACCCGGTCGTTACATTCTCTCCCACTTAAACATACGTTCGTCCTCGAACGTGCCAAGAGTTATCCTCCAACACCATCAAATTTCCGCATACCCTACCATGCACATACTCGGGGGTGATCCCACGTCACCCTATCCCATAGAGGTCCAATAGCACAACACAGTTGAAATTTCAAAATCAAATCCTGACCCATAAACTTTAGAACCAAATTCCCGCCTCTGAAATAATTTACAAGATCAAAATTCCACAACTATAAACTGAACAGGTATGAACACGCTGTATCAAGCCACATCCGTAACCCAAGATGCAATCACACAATATACCGCATGACTCAAACACTCGTGGCGATAACTCCTAATCACAATAGCTGCTCAAAACAACCCAATACCGGTACATAACCTCTTATCAAGAAAATCCTTGCTTTTACACTTTCATAAGGTGCCGATGATGAAAAAAACACGTAGAAACTAGCAACCATTTGTCCGATCAGTCAGACATGAAGCTCCCCATTCCCAAGGTGAATTATAGAAGATTTCTAAGCTGACTCCGGAATTTATCCTTCTAACTATGTTGTAGTCAATTCTGACAGTATTCATTCTAGGTCCAATGACCTCTTCTCATCCAACATGACCACTCTGATGACATGACACATCAATACAATTTAAAGCCATAATTTGTGCAACTCATGCACTCAATAGCAGCATCACAATGTAATCAAATTATATAAAAGATTCACACAGAGAACCATCCCGCCATTAATAATTACCGTCACAACACCATGATGAGATCCTGACACTCATCGAAAATCAAAACACACGAATCTGACACCAAGGATCATACCTCCACATAACTCTGCTACAATGCGTGATACTATCCAAATGCTGGGTCTCATGAAATACTTCCAGCCAACTGGCTAAAAATCAATAACCATGCGCAATTCGACATCAAGAACTCAAAGTGCATGGCCATAACCACGGGAAAATAGAACGATACCATGCCATGCGAATCAGAAGGTACATAACCAACACGTCTCAATCCCGCAATACCCAATTACTTACCTTACTAAAATCTATCCATAAAGCCCAATTAGAACCGTACCATATGTGCATATAACCAATAATCACCACTCCCCGCAACACCGAAGGGTAACTCATAGATCACTCCAGAATATGAATAAACTCAATCACAATTGAATGGTACATTCCTCCACAATAGAAATTCGGAGTTAGCAATTTTGACCCGGTGCAGAACACACACTCATACTGGCCTACCAATAACCCTAAATCAACTATGGTCGCCCACCCAGATAGATTACTTACCAAAAGTTCACAATGAATGAACCATAGTACATACTAACATCTGACTAGATTTACTCGCATCTTCACAGTCCACTACCACAAAATAAACTGTTTATGAGAACTCTCTGTCTCGAAGTCCATGAAGCGCACGAATTACTATACCTGATCTCAACTCCACCGCTCGAATACATAACACATCCCAAATACTCAATCATTCCACGAGGGATACCCCTTCCGTGTCACCAAGGAACCTTGAATATCTGCAGTCGATCCAACAAGAGAGCGTCGCAATACCAATGGAGCTCCCTAAACTCCACACATTGCCCTTTCTTAAATGTATACCCTGATCAAGCCACCCAATAGTGATATCATCTACCTAGTCATCTGAAACTGACAATGCTGCCTAAGAATTTTGACCTCCCTTCCAGAACTGAACCGTGACCTCACACATGTAAATCTCGGCTCTACACAACGTGCCGCATACACCATGCCATCCTATGATAAATATGGGAACTTCATAACCCCTTACGAGCAACATAGCTAAGAACTTCCATTTGACCCTACTTAGAAGCAAAATCACTATACATCACCTGCACCTCACGCCAGTAGAAAATATACATCTCTAACCGATAGAAAACTATCCGAAATTATCCGAATCCCATTTGTACAACACCAAACTGTCAGGACTGAATCCTTTTAACTCAATCAAGCTACGCAGGCCACCAAAAATCTAAGAGCATTACTAAGAAACACCTGTAAAAACTCATTAATTCATGAACACCCAAAGAACTAATCTTACCCCTTACCATGCCGATCCGACCTACTAACAAGTTGTCCTATTTATCCAAGTTCCTTCTGACTTACCTTCGAATTGATGCTCCTCCTTGCCATATGTGATAACCCAAAAGGTCATCCTGTATATTTCTAGCTAATTCTGTGTTCTGAGGTCGTGAAAATCTCCTTCTAAATCACCTCGATTTGCATGCACAGCCCGGGCGTTTAGCCAGTAAGCCTTTATGTGAAAAAATGATAACATTGTATTAGAAATTTGAATAAAGTTGACTTCGGTCAACATTTTTGGTAAACGGTCTCGGACCCGTGATTTGACGGTCCTAGAGGGTCCGTAGGAAAATATGGGACTTGGGCATATGCCAGGATTCGAATTCCGAGGTCCCAAGTCCGAGAAATAAATTTTTAAAGAAAATTATTTTCTGAAAAATATAAAGGTTTTTGAAACTGAAATTTGAGGTGAAACCTGTGATATCGGGCTCGTATCTTGGTACCGGAGCCTGGTACAGGTTCGATATGACTTATATGTGTTATCTGTAAACTTTGGTAAGAAACGAACTTAGTTTGACGTGATTCGTACCTTAAATGAAAAAACTTAATGTTTATAGAAGTTTTGAGGAATTTCATTGATTTTTAGTTTAATTCATCCTTTTAGTGTTGTTTTATGTGGTTTGAAATCTCGAGCGAGTCCGTGTTAGGTTATAAGACTTGTTCGTGCATTTAGATGGGGTCCCGGGGTCCTCGGGTGAGAGTCGGATGGGGTGTGGGTCAATTTTCCCTATTTTTGAACTGCTGAAAACTGTCATCTGGTTTCCTTCTATGCGATCGCATAGAAGGATCCACGATCACATAGAGTTGTCTGACTCGCTCAGTGATTTACTTCACTGCGTTCGCATATAGTAGCCCGCGATCGTGAAAGCACATTTTCTCCTTCATCGCGATCGCATCCAAAGCTTCGCGTTCGCATAATAGAAATGGGGTTAAGGGTCTCTAGGTTGATCCCCCTTCGCGATCACAATGACATATCCGCGTTCGCATAGGTTGCAATTCTTCTTCTACGCGTTGGCATACTCAGTGCCGCGTTCGCATAGTAAAAATCTGGACAGCTTCATTTTTCCTTCTTCGCGAACGCACCTCTTTATCCGCATTCGCGATGCATAATTGACCGGGAAAAATATAAAGATTTCAAAAAAGAGGGTTAAGCCATTTTTAACATATTTTGACTTCTAGAGCTCGGTTTTGGGCGATTCTTTAAGGGTTTTTCACAAAAATCGAATTGGTAAGTGTTCTTCCACTATAATTAATTATATTTCATGAATTAGTTCTTGTTTTTATCGTTTAATATGTGTTTTTGGTTGAGGAGATTGTGGGTTTTGAAAGAAAACTTCTAAAATGTAAAATCATGATTTGAAAGAACAAATGTTATCGGAATTGGATAAATTTAGTATGGGTGAACTCGTATCGGAATGGGTAATCGGAATTTGTAAAATTTGTCTGGTTTCGAGATGCGGGCCCGGGGGTCGATTTTAGGGTCGATTTTTATAATATTGTAAATATTGAGACTTTATTATTTGGAATAGTTCCTTATACGTTTTATATGTATTTTGAAGTTGTTTTAGTTGATTTTGAGCCGTTCGGAGGCCTTCCTACCCGAGAAGTCTATTTTTGAGTACCGGGTTATCGTCTTTGAGGTAAGTATCTTGCCTAACCTTGTGTGGGGGAACTTCCCTTTATGATTGAGTCTTCTATGTTGATTGTAGCTAGCGTACGCGAGGTGACGAGTGCGTACTCGGACTTATTTGCAAATAGATTGCCCTTTTAGGATTTTTGGTCCTTATGTTCCCCTTGTATGAATTGAAATTGTTATATCTGAATTCTTGATTTCTACTTTCATCTCTTCCTGCTCAAATTAGAAGTACTTGCCTAGAATTCCTTGTTTCTTATATGATCTTAATTGACTTAAGTGAAGACTTTGCTTTTCCTACCGTTATACTATATCGTTCTCCATACAGTGCCTATGTGACTAAAACTAGTATAATCTCGCCCTATAATTTTCTAACAAGTAATTGGAATATCTATACGTTGGTCAAGCATGCCTGTGAGTTGTACATAGTGATTTAAATATTTTCCCTTAAGTACTACTTAGGTTTAATTGATGACCGCCCATGTTGATGGTATTTCCTTGATGCTGCCTATTTACTGAGCGTTTGTTCAAGATAAGTTTATTCGGTGAAGCTAATTATCTAAGTGAGATTGGTTATAGCTGATTCCCTTGCCGGGATGATTTGGTTTCTTGGTTGCGAACTTGAATATATAAAATCGTTGTATATTTGCCTTGTTTTCCCCTCGTTATGTTGCTTTCTCTTTATGCTTGGCATTCCATTCAGTGGCTACTTCTTATGAGTGAGTTTTTACCATTTTTGTGATTTAAGTCTTTGTATTGATTTGCTCATCGCACTTTGCATTCGGTCCTATTTGCTTTTGCGCCTGTTGTGGCAATGTATGTTGTTTCTGTCGCATTCTGGTTATTTTCCCCCTGTACTGCATTGCATATTTAAATTGGGACTACGGACGGAGATCCGGGAGCTTTCCCCCTGTAATGCATTGCATATTTAAATTGGGACTACGGATAGAGATCCGGGAGCTTTTCCCCTGTACTGCATTGCATATTTAAATTGGGACTACGGACCGGGATTCGGAAGCTTTCCCCCTGTACTGCATTGCATATTTAAATTGGGACTACGGACGGAGATCCGAGAGATTTCCCCCTGTACTGCATCGCATATTTAAATTGGGACAACGAACAATATTTCGGGAGCTTTCCCCCTGTACTGCATGGCATGACAACTTCTGAGTTGCATACTGAGTTCCGGTGGTTTTATCATTGAGGAGATTTGGATCGGAAGATATATATATATATATATTGAAAAGTATAGCTGAAAAGCAATTATTCCAGGAAGAGTTATGTCTGAAGGACTTCTATTTCGAAAGTATATTTGAAAAGTATTTGTCTTGCATAAAAATGATATTTAAAAGAGCAGTATTTCGAAAAGTATATTTGAACACCACTTATTTTGATGATATTTTAAAGAGCAGTATTTGGGAAAGCATATTTGAACACCACGTATTTTGAAGAGATAATGTTTTAAAGATTTCTCTTTATAAAAATATATAAATATACATTCAGAGAAAGTATGTTTCAAAGAAGAAATTTCTCTATTCCGAAATGATTATATCTTTAAAGCTTTCTAAATAAACTCACGATTTAAAGGTTTTCACTCGAAGGTTTGACAAGTTTTATTGAGTTTATTGGCTAAGGCCTGACGTGAATAAATTGATGCAGTGCTGAGTTGCTAGTGTTTTGTTGGGTTGTGGTTCCCGACATTTTGCTTGCATTATTTCCATTCTCTTTGCGTATTTCTATTATGTTGTCCGTTGATCGTAATTATTGAATCTTCTTCCGTATTATTCGATCGTACCGTTAATTATATCGAAAAATCTTTAGATAGATATTATGTTTCGGTCATTTGTATATTTATGCCTTTTTACTTATTAGACCAGTGGTGACTTGACTAGTCCTCGTCACTACTTCACCGAGGTTAGTCTTGATACTTACTGGGCACCGTTGTGGTGTGCTCATACTACAATTCTGCACATTTTTGGTGTGCAGATCCAGGTAATTTTGTTAGTAGCTGTGCGAATCATTGCTGAGGAGACTCAAGGTAACCTGCTGCTGCATTCGCAGGCTTCGGAGTCACCTTCCTATTTATGTCAACTGTACTTATCATTTCTAGACAGTTGTATTTAGATTCAGTTGAAAGATGTCGTAGAGCTTATGACTTGCATATACCGGGTTTTGGGAAATTGTAAACTTTATCAAGATTTCTATATCGAGACTGTTATAATTCCTTTATTATTATTGTTGTTTAGTGGAAATGTTAGGCTTACCTAGTCCTTAAGACTAGGTGCCATCACGATATCGAACGGAGGGAAATTTGGGTTGTGACAAGTTGGTATCAGAGCTTTAGGTTCATAGGTGCTACGAGTCATAAGCGTGTTTAGTAGAGTCTTGCGGATTGGTACGAAGATGTTTGTACTTATCTTCGAGAGGCTACGGAACTATTAGGACAATTTCACTTGTTTCATTCCCATCGTGCGAGTTCATTGATCTTGAAGGTTGAAATTATCGTTCCATTCTCTCATCGATGGTGAGGACACGAGTTGTGGTTCCTGATGATGTTACCCAAAGCAAACGTCACAAGGGTCAGACACAGAGGCCGACAAGGAGCACGTGCCGCAGTTAAGATGCCTACCAGAGCAGTCGTTGAGGAGTCGCCAGTAGTCCTAGTTGGGGGACAGGTACTGGAGGTGCCTGTTGCTACCCCAGACTTCAGGAGGCCTGGGCATAGTTTTGAGAATAATTGGTACATTGACTCAGGCGATATTGATTCTAGTTCACCGGCTATTACACGGATCAGGGGAGGAGTTCAGACTCCCACCGTCTACACTCCATAGCAGTGAGATCATATTGGTCAGGTTCCAGTTGTCATGGCAGCACGACATGTGGTTTCAGTTCAGCCCGTGGTTAGGGCAGTAGCATCGAAGAAAGAATACCTTGGACTTGAGAGGTAAAGGAAGTACCACCTTTATATCTTTCAGTGGATTGGAGGCAGATGGTGCCCCGAGTTTCCTGGGGAGTGTCACTATATTCTTCGCATTTCTGGTGTTGTGGAGACGAGCAGGATTGTTTTTGTCACGTCTCAGATTCAGAGTAATGGGTTGATCAGTGGTGGCGGCATATGAGTTGGGGTAACCTGGCCGAGTTAGCTTCACTAGCATGGATTCAATTTTCGGAGATGTTTTGAGGGAGGTTGCACCTTAGTTCCTTGGAGTGTTCGGCGCGCGGAGTTTGAGCAGTTGCGTCAGGGCGCCATGTCACTATTGGAGTACGCCGTCAGATTCAGTGAATTGGCCAGTATGTACCTCAGTTGGTTGCTTCAGTTAGGAGGCGAGTCCGTAGATTCATTTAGGGACTCAGGCATGATATTCAGTTCAACGAGACTCGAGAGTTAGAGTAGGTTGACTCGTTTCAGCAGGTAGTGAGGATCGCTCGCCGGTTAAGGAGCATGTGGGACCGGGAGCGAGAGGTCAGACGAGATCAGGAGAGAGTTTTGGGAGGCGAGGAGGCCTCGTAGACCGGAGTAATATACTATTCCTTATTATGGAACCAAGGTACGTCATGATAGAGAATTTTGGGTCAACCAGTTCAGTTTGCATTACTAGTTTCGCATGGGGGCTTTTCAAGTACTCATGGGTCTCAGAGGATCTGTATTGTATGTTTTCCACAGCCACAACGACAGAGAGATTGTTTTCAGTGTGGAGATGTTAGCCACAGGGTGAGAGATTGTTCCAGGATTCAGGTAGGTGTATTATAGCAGGGTATTCAGGTGGGTAGAAGGCGCCCAAGAGGGGGAGGCCCGAGCCGTTTATGTGTTGCATATAGTAGGCTAGAGGCCGTCGTGCCAGATATCATCACCCAGGTATGGCTTGATGTGCTAAGGGGGGTACCATTGTATTTCACTATAGTCTGTTGGTCAAGACGAGTTTCCATTATTTGTTGTTTCATTTATGAGTGAGTTTCATGTTTTGCACTCTATTTTTATGTTTGCTCCTGTTGGGAGATTCTATGAGTAGTAGCCTGTGTCTATCATTGTTTTATTCATCCTTTCTAGTGGTGAAACTGGAAGTGAGTCCATGTTGTCCTTCGTGGTAAGCTTTATGTGATTCTCCTAAGTATTTTGTTTACGAGCTGTGATTTGATACTCCATTGAGATGTGAGTTAAGTGAGCACTATGATTTTGTTAGACGAGATGAATTAGCAGGAGATTTCTATTAGTATGATATATATTCGGCATGTGACATAGAGTTGATGGTGAGACCCTCGTGATTCTTTGTGATTTGATATGTTTGGACCGGGCTGAGTACCGCAGTGGAAGTTATATCAAAATGGGATCCTTGTGATTTGTTCATATGCCTTGCTTCTTCCTTGTTATATTGCTCTTTTAAATCAGTATTTATAGAGAGTTATGCCTATGGGCTTGTTTGATAGTACCTTTATATGCTTCTATTTTCATACTCAGTCATTTTGTTATGTGCTTCTTTAGTTTAGCTTGTGGGATGTGTTCCTGGCGGTGTTAGCTGTGACTCGGTGATTCGGGTGTCTAATGATGAGGTCTTCGTGTTTATTGCATCATTATCGGTATTATGGGATTTGGAAACAGAGTTCTTCCATATGTAGGACTAATTGCCAATGTTGAGTTGATTTCGGGCAGTTATTGTGATCAAAAGTGCTATTGAGCGTATTTGTGATGTGCTATGTTGTGTGGTCGTGCCTTATGGGCATAGACCTGAGTTGATGCAGCTGGTTGAGGCTAATGCCGGATATGGATTTAGAATCGGGTCTTTTGGAAATGAGTAGAAGGCGATGAATTGAGGTATGAGGTTTATCGATGGTGATGAGAAGGCTATATTGCAGTTGTGATGGTGTCATTTGGCTTATGTAGGTTGGGGTGACGTGGGATCACCCGCGGGTGTGTGTTGGAAGTGCGCACTCAGTGATTGGATGAGTTCAAGTGAATCTTGGCACGTTCGAGGACGAACGTTTTTTTAAGAGGGGGAGATTGTGATAACCCAAAAGGTCATCCTGTATATTTCTAGCTAATTCTGTGTTTTGAGTTCGTGAAAACCTCCTTCTATCTCACCTCGATTTGCGTGCACAGCACGGGTGTGTAGCCCGGAGGCCTTTATGTCAAAACTGATAAAAATGATATTTGTAATCGAAATTTGATTAAAGTTGACTTCGGTCAACATTTTTGGTAAACGAACCCGTACCCGAACCCGTGATTTGACGAAACCGTACCCGAACCCGTGATTTGACGATCCTGGAGGGTCCATAGAAAAATATGGGACTTGGGCGTATGCCCAGAATCGAATTTCGAGGTCCCAAGTCCGAGAAATAAATTTTTAAAGAAAATTATTTTCTGAAAAATATAAAAGGTTTTTGAAAATTAAATTTGAGGTGAAACCTGTGATATCGGGCTCGTATCTTGGTTCTGGAGCCTAGTATAGGTTCGATATGACTTATATGTGTTATCTATGAAATTTGGTAAGAAACGGACTTAGTTTGACGTGATTCGGACCTTAAAAGCAAAACTTAATGTTTATAGAAGTTTTGAGGAATTTCATTGATTTTTAGTTTAATTCATTATTTTAGTGTTGTTTTATGTGGTTTGAAACCTCGAGCGAGTCCGTGTTAGGTTATAAGACTTGTTCGTGCATTTAGATGGGGTCCAGGGAGCCTCGGGTGAGAGTCAGATGGGGTTCGGGTCAATTTTCCCTATTTTTGAACTGCTGAAAATTGTCATCTGGTTTCCCTTTATGCGATCGCATAGAAGGATCCGCGATCTCATAGAGTTTTCTGACTCGCCCAATGATTTACTTCACTGCGTTCGCATATACTAGCCCGCGATCGTGAAAGCACATTTTCTCCTTCATCGCAATCGCATCCAAAGCTTCGCGTTCACATAATAGAAATGGGGCTGGGGGTCTGTAGGTTGATTCCCCTTCGCGATCGCAATGACATATTCGCGTTCGCATAGGTTCTGCAATTCTTTTTCTACGCGTTCGCATACTCAGTGCCGCGTTCGCATAGTACAAATCTGGACAGCTTCATTTTTCCTTCTTCGCGAACGCACCTCTTTATCCGCGTTCGCGATGCATAATTGACCGGGCAGAATATAAAGATTTCAAAAACGAGGGTTAAGCCATTTTTAACATATTTTGACTTCTAGAGCTCGGTTTTGGGCGATTATTTGAGGGTTTTTCACACAAATCGATTGGGTAAGTGTTCCTCCACTATAATTAATTATATTTCATGAATTAGTTCTTGTTTTTATCGTTTAATTTGTGTTTTTTGTTGAAGGGATTGTGGGTTTTGAAAGAAAACTTCTAAAATGTAAAATCATGATTTGAAAAACCAAATGTTATCGGAATTGGATAAATTCAGTATGGGTGAACTCGTATCGGAATGGGTAATCGGAATTTGTAAAATTTGTCGGGTTCCGAGGTGTGGTCCCGGGGGTCGACTTTTGGGTCGATTTTTATAATATTTTAAAGATTGAGACTTTATTATTCGGAATAGTTCCTTATACGTTTTATATGTATTTTAAAGTTGTTTTAGTTGACTTTGAGCCTTCCAGAGGCCTTCCTGCCCGAGAAGTCTATTTTTGAGTACTGGGTTGTCGTCTTTGAGGTAAGTATCTTGCCTAACCTTGTGTGGGGGAACTTCCCCTTAGGATTGAGTCTTCTATGTTGATTGTAGCCCGCATACGCGAGGTGACGAGTGCGTACTCAGACTTATTTGGAAATAGAATGCCCTTTTAGGATTTTTGGTCCTTATGTTCCCCGTGTATGAATTGAAATTGTTATATCTGAATTCCTGATTTCTAGTTTCATCTCTTCCTGCTCAAATTAGAAGTACTTGCCTAGAATTCCTTGTTTTTTTATGATCTTAATTAACATAAGTGAAGACTTTGCTTTTCCTACCGTTATACTATATTGTTCTTCATACGCTGCCTATGTGACTAAAACTAGTATAATCTCTCCCTATAATTTTCTAACAAGTAATTGGAATATCTATACATTGGTCAAGCATTCCCGTGAGTCGTACATTGTGATTTAAATAATTTTTCCTTAAGAACGATTTAGGTTTAAGTGATGACCGCCCATGTTGATGGTATTTCTTTGATGCTTCCTATTTATAGCATTTGTTCAAGCTGAGTTTATTCGGTGAAGCTAATTGTCTAAGTGAGATCGGTTATAGCTGATTCCCTTGCCGGGATGATTTGGTTTCTTGGTTGCGAACTTGAATATATAGAATCGTTGCTATATTTGCCTTGTTTTCCCCTCGTTATGCTGCTATCTCCTTGTGCTTGGAATTCCTTTCAGTGGCCACTTTTTATGAGTGAGTTTTTACCATTTTTGTGATTTAAGTCTTTGTATTGATTTTCTTATCGCACTTTGCATTCGGTCTTGTTTGGTTTTGCGCCTGTTGTGGCAATGTATGTTGTTTCTGTAGCATTCTGGTTGTTTTTCCCCTGTACTGCATTGCATATTTAAATTGGGACTACGGACGGAGATCCGGGAGCTTTCCCTTTGTACTGCATTGCATATTTAAATTGGGACTACGGACGGAGATCCGGGAGCTTTCCCCATGTACTACATTGCATATTTAAATTTGGACTATAGACGGAGATCCGGGAGCTTTCCCCTTGTACTGCATCGCATATTTAAATTTGGGACTATGGACGGAGATCCGGGAGCTTTCCCTTTGTACTGCATTGCATATTTAAATTGGGACTACGGACGGAGATCCGGGAGCTTTCCCCCTGTACTGCATCGCATATTTAAATTGAGACTACGGACGAGATTCCGGGAGCTTTCCCTCTGTACTTCATTGCGTATTTAAATTGGGACTACAGACGAGATTCCAGGAGCTTTCCCCCTGTACTGCATTGCGTATTTAAATTGGGACTACAGACTGAGATCCGGGAGCTTTCCCATCTCATGACAAATTATGAGTTGCGGACTGAGTTCCGGTGGTTTTGTCAATATATATATATATATATATATTGAAAAGTATAGATGAAAAGCAATTATCTCCAGGAAAAGTTGTCTGAAGGACTTCTATTTCGAAAGTATATTTTAAAAGAATTTGTCTTGCAGAAAAATGATATTTGAAAGACCAGTATTTGGGAAAGTATATTTTAACATCACGTATTTTGATGATATTTAAAAGAGCAGTATTTGGGAAAGTATATTTGAAAACCACGTATTTTGAAGAGACTATGTTTTAAAGATTTCTCTTTATAAAAATATATAAATATACATTCAGAGAAAGTATGTTTCAAAGAAGAAATTTCTCTATTCCGAAATGATTATATCTTTAAAGCTTTCTAAATAAACTCACGATTTAAAGGTTTACACTCGAAGGTTTGACCAGATTTATTGAGTTTATTGGCTAAGGCCTGACGTGAATAAATTGATGCAGTGCTGAGTTGCTAGTGTCTTATTGGGTTGTTGTTCCTGACATTTGGCTTGCATTCTTTCCATTCTCTTTGCGTATTTCTATTATGCTGTCCGTTGATCGTAATTATTGAATCTTATTCCGTATTATTCGATCGTACCGTTAATTATATAGAAAAATCTTTAGATAGATATTATGTTTCGGTCATTTGTACATTTATGTCTTTTTACTTATTAGACCAGTGGTGTCTTGACTAGTCCTCGTCACTACTTCACCGAGGTTAGTCTTGATACTTACTGGGCACCGATGTGGTGTGCTCATATTATAGTTCTGCACATTTTTGGTGTGCAGATCCAGGTAATTTTGTTAGTAGCTGCGCAGATCATTGCTGAAGAGACTCAAGGGTAACCTGCTGCTGTGTTCGCAGGCTTCGGAGTCACCTTCCTATTTATGTCAATTGTACTTATTATTTCTAGACATTTATATTTAGATTCGATTGAAAGATGTCGTAGAGCTTATGACTTGTATAAACCGGATTTTAGGAAATTTTAAACTCTGTCAAGATTTCTATATCGAGACTGTTATAATTCCTTTATTATTATTGTTGCTCAGTGAAAATGTTAGGCTTACCTAGTCCTTAAGACTAGGTGCCATCACGATACCCAACATAGGAAAATTTGGGTCGTGACACCATAATATCGAAATTCTCAACCCAGACTCACCACACGCGACCCAAGCATAAAACCATACTGTCTGAGGCTCATAAGCCGCCGAATACTCTCTCAAATATATCCAAAAGCACCACGTTAGAAATACTTACCTTGACGAGACTTCCTACGAATTTAAAGTCATTACCTTCACCTTCCTGATACTGATATGCAGAATCCATGATAAGGTAGAAATGCCACAAGTCTTGACACCCTCCAACGTAAATCTCAATTGCCCTGACCAATTAGACAGAATCGACCTAACCCGTTTGCACACTAACATACTAGGAAAGTAATCCACACATTTGAAGCAACAAGCAAATTCATACACTACACCCACTACACCTTTTACAATTACAACTCAATTATTCAATAGAACTCACCTACCCATAGAGTACATTACAACCTGTATCGAAGAATTTCCATTACTCGAGTCATTCCTAGATTCCACCTCGACACGTCATAACTGATCCACCAATATACCTCGAACTGAAACCAATAAAACACATAATCGTGCAATCAACTTATCATTAACAGACTCCCCCACTTGGCTCAAAGCCAACGATCAAGACAAACAATAACTCACAATGCCCATAATAACACAATCCATCTAACAGCTCAAGTCATCTGCAAATCTCGCATTCACCATTGTAATAGTCATGCCAACTTCCACAAGCGATCTAAACTCAAATTACAACATATATCATTTATGGGTAGAAGAGAACTTACTACATAACAACATAAGGATCACACACCCTAGGAGAACCCGCAGGAGATACCCCTGCCTACTTAGCCACAAAAGGGCTCTCAAAAGTGATCTGATACCTTCTTCCCTTGGTCTGGGAGGTAGGTTATGTAGGCGACAACTGTTCATAGGTTGCTCGATCAGGCCAAATAACCGATTTTGAGTATGCCTGAGATTGTCATAAGACCTTCTCCCTCTACATGATGTCTCTCTATAAACTTCTGAAGATCATAGCTATTACGCAGTCACTACACCCTTCTGCATTAAAACACAACCAATGTCTAACCTCGAGGCATCGAGATACACGGTATAAGAACCTGAAGCTGATGGTAGAACCAACACTAGAGCTGAGGTCAAAGGAATCTTGAGCTTCTAGAAGCTCTACCCACACTCTTCTGACCACATGGATACCCTCACTTGACACCACGTGTCCCAAGAATGCTACTGAATTGAGCCAAAATTCACACTTGGAGAACTTTTCTTAGAGCTTCTCCTCCCTGAATCCTTATACTGCCATCCTCAAATACTAAGTATGCTACCCCTGGCTACATGTGTACTCCAGGACGCCATCAACGAATACCATAACAAAGGAGTGCTAATACGGCTGGAATACACCGTTAATCAAATATATGAACGCCACTGGGGCAATGAACAGCCCAAAAGACACACCAGGAACTCATAACCCATCAGAAAGATCCGCTTCACTCCACAACTAAACAACATGAGAGGTCTTCCATTACACTCACAACTCGAAGCCATATACCAAACCGAGACAGAAATCAATCACACAATAGTTCTTGCCACATTTCTAGCCAATCCTTTTGTCACAAATCAACCGTCTAAACACATCTAACCATCAAATCACACTCACCACATAGACATCCATTCACAAGGTCCCTTCATTAAGGACACCAACGGGCATATAAGTCCCCAAATGCACGGCACACACAATCAAAATCTTAGCACTCAAGCCACAGAATGAATCTGTCCTCAAGTCCTCCAGACTAGCCCATTACCAACATGCCAAAATCACATCTCACCCATGGAAGTCACAAGTCGTCGATGCACAACTGATACCAAGCGCTCTCGTGCGCGTTCGAATACATGGAGGGAATTCAAGAGTTACGCTCTTGGCTGAATAAAATGGATTCGCACGACAATAATTCAAGAATGTGAGATTTTCCTAAGGGTTTTGCAGCCTCTCGAAGATAAGTACAGACGTCTCCGTACTGATAAGCAAGACTCTACTAAACCTGCTTGTGACCGGTGAGTCCTATGTAACCTAGCGCTCTGATACCAACTTGTCATGACCCCAAACCTAAACTGGCCATGATGGCGCCTATCGTGATACTAGGCTAGCCAAATCACTAAAAATAACATAATGATTTCCCATTTAATACATCAAATATCCAAATTTCTCATAATAATTCTGTTTCTTAAGCATTTCAAAACAATAAAAATGATTAGAACATCTAAACACAACCCCAACATCTGGAGTCAACCGTCATGAGCATCTAAGAGGTGATACAGTATAATACAAATCCTCCACTTCAACAAGTCTGGGAAGTAAAGTAAAATGACAGAGTAGGAAGGAGAAAGAGTAGGCTGCGGACGCCAAGCAGCTGCCTCACAATCTCCGAACAATGCTCCAAATGGGTTAGCCCAACTATTGCTCTGCCCCGGTACCTGAATCTGCACACAAGGTGCAGGGAGTAACGTGAGTACGCAAACTCAGTAAGTAACCTAAGTATCTAAGAACTTGAGTGCAGTGAAGAACATTTAAACTTTATAGTTTCATAAAAATAAGTACCAGTAAAGGTAATAGATCAAGTCAAGTGTCCACATTTACCAAAGATTTCACCAAACTCTAGTTTTTTCGTATAAACTTGTATAAAACATTAGTCAACATTTATCAAAGAGGCTCAGTGTAAAGAAACGTGAAAACAGTAGTTTCATAAAAATATCAGCCACTCGGGCACAGTGTCACTCACAAATGAAGCCTCTGGGGCAAGCCTCTCAGTCACTCGTGACTCTACTCTCATAAGTTAATGCTCACACTCAGCACTCTCACTCATCAGGTACCATATAACAACTGTTGTGTGCAGCCTGATCCATATAATATATATTGCTGCGGCGTGCAACCCAATCCATATATATATATATATATATATATATATATATATATATATATANGATCCAATACATATATATATATATATATATATATATATATATATATATATATATATATATATATATATATTGATGCGGTGTGCAACCAATTCCATATAACATACGCTGTGGCGTGCAGCCTGGTCCATATAACATATTTTGCGGCGTGCAGCCCGATCCATATAATAGTCGA
This sequence comes from Nicotiana paniculata, assembly GCA_005239505.1. NCBI lineage: Eukaryota > Viridiplantae > Streptophyta > Magnoliopsida > Solanales > Solanaceae > Nicotiana > Nicotiana paniculata. The sequence continues at coordinate 16,962 of ML353198.1, forward strand.
CGACGCTCACTGGGGGTGTACAGACTCCTGGAGGGGCTCCTACAACACAATCGCTATATTGTTGCGGCGTGTAGCCCGATCCAATATACATATGTTGCGGCACGCAGAACAATCCATATAATATCTATTGCTACGGCGTGTAGCCCGATCCATATAATATATATTGCTGCGGCGTGCAGCCCGATCCATAATTATCCTCACATACTCGGCTCTCGGCCTCTCGCAGTCATACTCACAAGCCACTCAGGCAATTCATCTCAACTTACGGGACTCAGCCCAAAATACCTCTCAGAGTTTCAAAACAGTATGATAACAGTGAAAATAACAACAAGTGGTAAATGTGACTGAGTTTACAGATGTTCTATCAGGATAGTGTGAGAATAGTGTAAAAATACCCTTAAGGGTCTAAACAGGTCGGCACAAGGCCCCAAACATGTCTTGCAGCCCATAAACAAGTATAAATTTCTAAAATACAGTATGTCGTAAGGTTTCAAATCGAATACGCAGCTTAATAGTCGCTACGGGAAGGACCAAGTCACAATCCCTATCGGTGCACGCCCACACGCTCGTCACCTAGCATGTGCGTCACCTTATTTACCAAAACAATATAAAATGCCAGGGTTTCATACCCTCAGGTTTAGAGTTACAATCGTTACTTACCTCAAAACAGCCCAAAAACTACTCTGTGGTGCTCTTGCCCCTCGAATCGGCTCCCAAATGCTCTGAGTCTATCAGAAACAGGTCAATAACATCAAAATATGCTAGGGAGACGAACCCCAATCGAAAACTATCAAAATTAGGATCAATTCCCGAAATTTTGCCAAATACGGCCCCCGGCCTACGTCTAGGAATTTGATAAAATTTACACCACGAGAATCCTCATCCTCCCACGATTCTGTACATACCAAGAACACTGAAATCGGAGTCCCAGTGACCCCTCAAATTCCCATTTTAAAGTCTCTTGATCACAAGCCCTAATTACCCATTTTCTCCCTAAATTCCTACTCATTTCATGACTAACAGTAGAAAAATCATCACAAACACAAGATACGAGGTCCAAGTAACTTACCCAATCGATAACTTCAATTTCCTCTGAAAAAACACTACTCAAAGCTCCAAACCCGTCCACAAAAGGTTAAGAATGGGTGAAATTTCACGAAGGCACCCCTTTTATACTCTCTGGCCAGTGGTCCCGCACCTGCGGCCACTTATGTGCACCTGCGGTCCCAGGTGCCCATCTGCGCACTTGACTTAACTCTATTTTCCGCACCTGCGACTGCCTTTTCGCACCAGCGGCTGCCTTTTCACACCTGCGCTTCCGCAGGTGCGGCCACCCATCCGCACCTGCGACCCCTATCCGAGCTGCCAAACTCCGCACCTACACATGGTCCTCGCACCTGCGGCTCCCTATCCGCAGGTTTGGCCACACCAGTAAAATGGCACCAGCAGTAGCTTTGCTGCAAATTCCTAAATCCAAACCTCCGTTAACCTACCGAAATCAATCCCGAGCCCCTCAGGGGCCCCAACCAAAAATACCAACAAGTCCCATAACCTTATTCAAACTTAGTCGAGCCTTCGAAACATCAAAAACAATGCAAAAACACCAAAATCACGTCAAATTCAAGCCTATGAACTTTGAAATTTCTAAATTTCACCAAAGATGCAGAAACCATCCAAAACACTTCCGATTGACCTGAAAATTTGCACACATATCCAAAATGACACTATGAACCTGCTCCAACTTCCGAAATTTCATTTAGACCCTAATAGCCTATTTTCCACTGCTGACCGGAAATCGCCAAAAACTAACTTTCGTCAATTCAAGCCTAATTCTACACCGGATATCAAAACCACATTACGAACACACTCCTAAGTCCTAAATCACATAACGAAGCTATCTGAACCATAAAATCTACATTCTGATGGCGTCTACCAATAAGTCAACTTCCGGTTGACTTTTTTAACCATAAGGCCAACTTAAGAGACTAAGTGTCTCATTTCTCACCACGACCACTCCGAACCCGAACCAACCAACCCAACAAAACACACAAGAGTTGAACCACACAAAATGAAAGCAGACATAGGGGAAACGGGGCTAAACTCTCGGAACGACCGACCAGGTCATTACAAGATGTGTATTTATATTTTGTTCAGACTCCTATTTGTAGTATTCATAGACAGTCCGTGAGATTGTGACACTTGTTTTGGGAGTACCTTGGGTTTTTGGATTTCGTATTAGTATTAAACAAACTGTTGAATCATGTTATTAACGTATATTTTAATTTCGTGATTTTATTATAAAGTCTGGTAAACTGTTAAAGATAAATAAATAAGGTAGTTAATCAGAAATGTTGGCTTGCCTAGCAGGTTCAATGTTAGGCGCCATCACGGTCCGACGGTGGGAAATTCGGGTCGTGACATGTTGTCTGAACACAACGTGAACTTAACATTCATGCAAGCTTGGAGAGCAAAGGAAAATGCTTTGGAGTTTTTGATAGGTCATCCTGCTGACTCCTACAGCAAATTGCCTAGTTATTTGTATATTCTGGAGAAGACTTATCCGGGGTCTGTAGTTAAATTGAAGAAGACCGACGATGACTGCTTCTTGTATGCATTTGTTGCCATTTGTACGTCGATAAGTGGTTGGGAATATTGTAGGCCAGTTGTAGTAGTTGATGGGACCTTCTTAAAGTCAGCATACATGGAAATAATGCTAACAGCTAGTACAATGGATGCATCAGGTATTGTAGATTTATTGTAGAAATGTTGTAGCTTGTCTGTTTTTTATAGTACTTGTAAATTTATTGTAGATATATTGTTGAAAAGTTATAGTTTGTATGTATATGTCTTCCTCTGCATTTTTCATGCAGCCAATTAATTGCTTTTTTCTGTATAATGTAGGTACCATATTACCATTGGCATATGTTGTTGTTGATTAAGAAAATGACGCATCATAGAAGTGGTTTTTTTGAGCAATTCAAACTTGCATATGGTGAAAAACCAAATATGTGTGTTGTTTCGGATTGGAATGAGAGTATCTTGAAGGCAACATCTATTGTTTATCCCCGCATGTCACATTATTATTGCATGGGGCATATTTGGACAAAAATAAGGGCAAAGTTCAAGAGGGGTCATCTAAAGTTAAGCGAATTGTACTTTGCCACGGCACGATCATACACTCTTGATGAATTTAATGAAAGGATGTCAAAGATTGAAGAGATTGACCCGTGTGTTAAAGCATACTTATACGATATTGGCTATCATAGATGGTCTCGAGTACATGCTACGGTGAACAAAACTTGGACTATGATATCAAACATTGCAGAGTCGTTGAATGCGGTAACAAAAGATGCAAGAGAGTTACCGATAGTAGAACTATTAGTGTACATGAGGACTCTTCTAGAATGTTGGACTAATGAAAAGTTATTGAAAGCAAAGGTTACCTTAACATACCTTGGGAAAAAATACAACAAAGAGTTGGAGGACAACAGAACATTGTCGCAGAAGCTTAGAGTAAGCTATATCAAATAAGATCTGACCATTTATTGCATCAAAATAAAATATTAACAGACAATGTAGATAATTTGTATTCTTATTGTAGATGATTTATTTTTTGTTTGTAATGTAATTGTAGGTGAGGGATTCAAATATTATATCCATACAGTGATAGATGGTGTGAAGCGCTATATTGTTTGTCTTGAAAATAAGAGATGTAGCTGTGGACAATTCCAGCTTGATGAACTTCCTTGTTCACATGCTTTGGCTGATTTAAGGCACATGAATAAGTCTTATGAAAACTATTGTTCTCCTTATTACACAAGGGAGATCCTCTTGCATACTTATGAAATACCAGTAAATCCCCTGCCTGATGAAAGAAAATGGCATGTGCCACAACATATAACTGAAGAAGTTGTAAATCCACCTTCAGATGGAAAAAGACAGTCAGGAAGACCTCAAAAACAAAGATACAAACATATGATGAAGTAAATTCAAAGAAGTACAAGGTTTCATGTGGCAACTGCGGAGTCGAAGGGCATAATAAAAGATCTTACAAGAATTCTCCCTAGAAGAAATAAAATTTTATGTAGTGAAAAATTAAAAATTGTTGATGAGTTAAGGAGAATTATATTTGATGTCTAATAGTTTAAGTGTTTTCAAATCTTAATGTAGTTAGTTTGAAATTGTTTTGTTTAATTAGTATTCTGTATTGAGTTCATACTTTCATAACTTGATTGGTTTATGAATGATTTCTATATATATATAATACACAATTATTTTATTATCTTTAGCACCCATCAATAGTTGTTAATGATCTTTACAATTTATCTACAAAATAACTACATAATCTGGAGTTGACAGAGTAACTACATAATAATTAAGTTGAAAAGGATTTATATGCTAACAATAATTAGATCAAATACTAACAACTTTAAGCAAATGAATATAAAAACAACAGAATGTTTCCCCATTGTTCGAACTAGTATACTGGATAAAATAAGAAAACAAAGGATAAAATAATTATAGCACAAATCTGCTACAATTAAACTTCAAAAGTCTTGTTCATAAACTTGTCTACTATCTTTCTACAAAACTAGATGCAACTAAAAAATTTAACTACATGTTCCATACGAAAAATTGCAACTAATTCTTCTTCCTCCGGACTTGTGTTTTCTCGTTCACAACTGGTGCACCTTTTTTCCTTGCTAATCTGCCAGTCACCTCACTCTCACTAATTGCACCATTCTCTTGCTTCTTCCTAGCGTAGTCCCACAGTAGCGCTCCATAGAGTCTACGATGTTGATCAACATCAGAAAGGTCATCCGTAGGAACTGCTAGGTCTCCAATGCTGGCATACTCTGCAAAGGCAGCAACATATACACCACAATCACTGCAAAAAGAAAAAAGTATCAATATTTAGCAAACAATGAACAAAAAAAATGTTAAATAGATAGAAAGAAAGAAGATTTTTCATACAGTTATCCTTCTTTTTGCTGTGGTATCTCTCCGATGATCCACTGAATGTCAATAGGGTCGGTAACAGCTTTTTCGATGTATGTCCTTGTGTTCTTGAAGTTGATGTCTGAACGCTTGCCATAAAAACCGGTGCATGACAAGTAAAGGGGGATCATAACAGAAAACTTGGTGAAAACAGATTCAACAATAGGGTGATTATGTGAAGAGACAATAGAATCGTACACATAAAGAACCCTATCGGCAATGTCAAAAACAACCAACAATCAGTGAAATTTTTCTACAATGTTGACGGGCATGATCACATAATAAACTTGATCCCATGCAGCATTTGCGAGTAATCTGTACCCCAATATGTATTCTGCTACGACGTCCTGGGGTTTGACAACAACAAACTTCTTTTCTTGAGGAGAATTGATGAACTTATTATAAATTTATTCAATTCTAGTCTTGAACATACAATCAGTTGTAGTAAACCTTATCTTGTTGTGGGGGCCATACTTTCCTCTTTTCCTCAAGTAGTACATTATAACATCAATGTGCTGTAACAAAAACAGATTGCATTTAATTCATTATTAAAAATTACAAAAAATCTACAAAATAACTACAATTACATTTTGTCACGACCCAAAACCTATAAGGTCGTGATGGCGCCGGACACCACCGTCAGGCAAACCAATCATTAATTAATTGAAACAATTTCCTGTTTTAACATTTATGAAAAGAATTTCCTTTCACTTTATTACATATTAACTAAATAAAATATGTTAACTAAAACAATGGTTTGAATATTCCATTTTAGCAAATATATCCCAACACATCCCAGAACCCGGTGTTACAAGTACATGGGCAATTTCTAAGAAATTATACAATCATCACAAAGCTTGTCTGAAATACAAGTTGGACAAGGAATTTAAAATAAAAATAAATACAGTATGAGGGAGACTCTGTCAATTGTGGATCGCCTCCGGATGGTGCAACTCGCCTCGCCTAAGTCTCCAAACCAGCCATGTCACTATGAAAGTACCTGTGCCATGAAAATGCACAGCAAGTGTAGCATGAGTACAAAAACAACGTGTACTCAGTAAGTCATCCGCCTAACCTCAGATAGGTAGTGACGAGAGGTCGAATTAGACACTCACTAAGGTCCAAAAAATTACTTTAACAGAATATGATGAACACGGTAGGCATGTAAAGGTATTAAAGCAGCAAATATATAAGGTACTGAAGTCCAAGTACATACTGGAAGTAAATACTAGAATTAAATAAACAGTTACTACTTCCTCATTTTCCCCCCAAATATCTTAAATAAACAATTACTTCTTTTTTTTCCCCTAAATATATTTTCACTTCAAAATACATGAAAACATTTAACAATTTAGCATGCGCATATGGGATAAGGACAACCGGCCGTCATAATAATCATCTCTGTGCACTGCCGAGGATCGAACGACCCGTACCATAAATGCACCTTTCAATAAAATAATCATGTTTATGCACTGCCGAGGGTCGAACGGCCCGAACCATAAGTGCATCTTTCAATGAAATAATCATATCTATGCACTGTCAAGGGTCGAACGACCCGAACCATAAGTGCATCTTTCAATCCACCGTGGCGTACGGCCCGTTCCCAAGAGAGTGGGGAAAAATAACACTCCGCTCGCGGAATGTAAATTGCGAAGCGGTCACATGCAGTCATGCACAATCAACAGTCCACCCCGAATACGTCAAAAAAATAAATACTCAAGTAAATGACAGATTTCTCTTTTAAAAAAACCACAAAATAGTATTTAAATCCTTTCTCGAAATTCATTTGCCAAGTTAATAATATTCAATAATATCACCTTATCAGGTATGAAATTTTCCACGGAGGAAATCAATTCTCTTTCTAGCTGATTAAGATAATGAACTCTAGTCTTATTTAGATGTTCAATTACGATTTCGATTATATTAACCGTCAAATACTACAGCAGGATCACAGGTACAATAGGTAAGGCATGCTAGTGGGTCCTAGACTACCCGGACATGGCATAATAGTAGCTACGCACGAACTCCCGTCACCTCGTGCGTACGTAGCCCCCGAAGATAGTAACACATACTAAATTAGTTCACCTAGGGGAGACAATTCCCCTTCACAAAGTTAGAAAGGGACTTACCTCGCTCCGAAGTCCCATAACCGGCTTCCAAGCCCTTCCGACGACTCCCATGGATGCACAATGCCTTAAAACTACCAAATAACGGGAAAAGCAATGAAAATTCATCATAATACTCGCAACAAATTCAAATTATATACTTTCCCAGCTCCGCTCGGTGAATTAACCGAAATGCCCTCGGGCCTACGTGCCCGGAATCCGAAATTTCTCGAAGATATATTCTACCCATAGCCTTATTAACTCAAATATACAATTTACTCTAAATTTCATGCTCAATTTCGTGGTTAAAATCCAAATACAAATTCTAGGTTTCTTTATAATTTTTCCCAAATTTTCCTACAAGTCCTCATGTATAATCCCATGTAATAACCTTGTATTTAACTTAGAAACATGAAGGAATTACTTACCTATCATTGCATGAAGAAATCCTCTCTTTGAAGCCTGCCAAAATTGTCCAAGCCAAAAGAAAATGGAAGGAAATGACCAACAATCTCGGCTTTAAAACATTCTGCCCAGCCATTTTTCGCACCTGCGATCCAACTCTCGCACCTGCGAGTCCGCAGGTACGACCAAACCTCCGCACCTGCGGCTTTCCTCAGCTCAAGCCAACTTCGCACCTGCGCCTCATAGCCCGCATCTGCGACTTTGCAGGTGCGGAAATATCATCGCACCTGCGCTCCAAGACAGACCACCACTTCTTCGCACCTGCGGCGCTATAGCCGCACCTGCGGCCAAATCCTCGCAGGTGCGGTCACACCAGATGACAACAAATTCCAGCTCCTCTTCTAGCGTCAAATATTGATCCGTTAACCACTCGGATCCACCCGAGGCCCCCGGGACCCCGTCCAATTATACCAACATGTTCCAAAACATAATGCGGACTTGCTCGAGGCCTCAAATCACATCAAACAAAATCAAAACCGCGAATCGCACCCAAATCCCAACTTTATGAACTTAGAAATTTCCAACTTCTACATCCGATGCCGAAACCCATCAAATCACATCCGATTGACCCCAAATTTTGCACACAAGTCATATTTGACATTACGGACCTGCTCCAACTTCCGGAATCACATCCCGATATCAAAATTCCCACTTCCGGTCGGATTTCTCAAAAACCTTTGAATTTCTATGTTTAGCCAAACGACTTCAAAATGACTTACGGACATCCGAATTCACTTTCGATCGCGCTCCCAACTCCAGCATCACCATACAAAGCTAGTCCCAGACTCGAAATCCCAAACGGACATCAATATCACTGAAATGCGCTTCAAGCCAAACTTAGGAAATTCCTTCAAAAATGCTGACTTCCACAATATACGCTGAAATGCTCCCGGGTTATCCAAAACCTGATCCAGACATACGCCCAAGTCCGAAATCATCATACGAACCTGAAAGAACCTTCAAATCCTGATTCTGAGGTCGTTTACTCAAAATTGCAATCTTAGTCCATTCCTCCAACTTAAGCTTCTGAAATGAGAATTTTCTTTCCAAACCAACTCTAAACTTCCCGAAATTCAATTCCAACCACACCTACAAGTCATAATACCTGAAATGGAGCTGCTCACGACTTCAAACCGATGAACGACGCGCTAGATCTCAAAACGACCGGTCGGGTCATTACACATTTGTTTTAAATCAATATTATAAATTATCTACAGAATATCCACAAAATAACTACAATTTTATTTGTTTTTAATCATTATTACAAATTATCTACAATATATATAAAAAAATAAGTACAACTACATTTGTTATTAGGCATTAATACAAATTATCTACAAAAAATCTACAATATACCTACAATTCAGTTTGTTATTAAGCATTAATATAGAATATCTATAAAATATCTACACTATAACTACATATACTGGAGATGGCACTATAACAATGTTATAGATACAAAAAAAATGTTCTAAAAAATAACTACATATTTTGAGTATGAGTTTACCGAGTCGTTGAGGACTTGTCCGGGGTGTGCCAAAGTATAGAACCACTCCTTCTTATCAACATTTTCCACTCCAAGATCAAACCATGGCTTAATTTGGTTATCTTTTATAGAATATGGAGTCTTCCTCCTATTTAAACAAATAGAAACTACAATAAATGTGTTGAATGAAGTGGATATCTAAAAGATGAATACTGGAATCAAAGGGTCAAATTGTGTAAACTAACCTCTTTGAAGTTGTGTCGGTACCAAGGTATAACCACTTGTTGAATTCTTCCAACAACTCAGGATCAACATCTTGACCAATAACACTAGTAAATGGGTGCTTCAGGTGAAAAATTTGAGGTCCAACCGAAGTGCTGCCACCAGAATTGTATAAAGGGAGAAATGGTGATCGGGCATGCTTTCCAGGATGCCTTGTTCTACCTTGATGCACAGGTGTTGTTTCATCTTGGTTAGGCTCTCCGAACTTAACCAACTGGGAGAAATTATCTGGCAGCTCAAAATCATCAAGTGTAACCTCCTTCTTCTCACCTCTAGAGTCGTCCGAATCACCTACATTTACATACTCGGCTTCTTCACCTACATTAACATCTTCCTCATTCTTATGTTCTCCTTGAATGGTTACTGTCACTCAATGAATTGGAGATTGTGCATGCATATCTTCCCTCACAGTTACATTTAGTATATCTAGCTTAATCGAATAGTAAAAAAATTGAAAAAAAAACACAAAAATTTCTAAATACAATTTCATACCTGAATTTTCTTCATCAACTGCACCTTCAAAACGGGAATATAAATCAACACGTGCAGGAAGATTCTCATTACTTTCCATGTCATTCACATGCCCTGTTTTTTCATTAAACAATTTGAATTATAATGCATAGTAGTTGTCACGACCCAAAATCCTAACTAAGGTCGTGATGGCGCCCAACAGCAGGGTCAGGCAAGCCGACTCTAAAATTTACTGAAGGCTCCTTTTTATTAGTTTAAACACTTTAAAAATACACTCAGTTTTTAATAGTTAAAACGTGATTTGACAAGGATAGTTAACCAGTTTTAATCAAAACGGTCATGATGAGAATGAGCCAATATACATGTATATACAACCCGTAAATCAAAATAACCACTACGTGTGTTCCAGGAACTAGTGTCACAAGTCCTACGGGCATACTAACAGAATATACAAAACATAATATACAATCCCACTGTCTGAAATGAATAGACGGGAAGATAAGCAAAAGAAAACTCCAAGCTGTTGCCGAGAATTGTCAGGGGAAGAAGCTCACCATGAAGTCGGGCCCAACTAAGATCAGGATCGAGATCCGGTCTGATAACCAGATGCACCAGCCTCGGAACCTGTACAATTAAGTACAGAAGTGAAGCATGAGTACATAAACAAATATGTACCCAGTGAGTATCCCGCCTAACCTCGAAGAGGTAGTGACGAGAGGTAGACGTGATACCTACTAGGGTCAACATTTTTAAATAGCATGATTTAATAGGAACTAGGCAGGCATAATAGTCGTAGAAATCACAAGGAGATATATCGTCAAGTATAGTTGTATTTACCTTTGCATGTCAAATTTTACTTAAAACATAATGTACTAAATTCCCTTAGTGACATAAACCAATTTGTATAATTACAACAAAATCCCAGTGAATCACACAACACATAATAGGACGGACACGTACGGCCGAAACGTCGCGATAAAATAACATGTGCACTGCCGAGGGTCGAACGGCTCGAACCATAGATGCATCTATTACCCTGCTCGCGAATCGAACATGCGACGCGGTTGAAATAATAGTAGGGCTATTCTGCTCACGAATCATACATGTGGCGCGGTGCCGCATACATACATAGAATTATCAATTTTTTAGGGAATTATCAGAGATTCTCTTTAAGGCAAGAACCTAAGCAATATGTTATGGACCACCACTTCCTAATATTCTTATGCCAAATCAAGGATAATAAGCAAATAAAGATACATTTACGAATACATGTAAGGCATGTATAAGCATGCTCGTGAGTCCTAGAACTACCCAACATAATATAGTAGTAGCTACGTACGGACTCTCGTCACTCCGTGCGTGCATAGCCCCCGCAAATAAGGACATGCGATTATTTATAATCACCTATGGGGACAATTCCCTCTTACAAGGTTATAAAGGAGACTCACCTCGTGTCGAACCCACTTCCCGGACTAAGACGCGCCCGAAACTTCGAACTCTACACCCGAGGACTCCAAACTAGCCAAATGTTATACAAATTCATTAGTTTATGCACAAAACATGGAACTTCTCCTACCCACTTAGTAAATTTCCCATTCTTGAAGAAATTCTACAATCCAACCCCGGGCCCACATGCTCGGATTCCGCAAATTCACGAAGAAAACACTCACAAATAGCCTAAGGATCATTAATATACGATTTCTACTTGATTTCATAGTAAATTCACGGGTAAATTCTGACATTAACGAAAGCCCTAGGTTACTACGCTATTCTTGAATTTCCACTAATCTAGGTAGTTAATTAAGCTACTATTTCATGCATGAAGCTAATATTAGAGTGGAAGTTACTTACCTTCAATGACCAGGTCGTTTGCCCCTCTAAAATGGTGAAAATCGCCCCAAGGAAGAAGATGAAGATGAGGGAAATGAGTTAATTCCCGTGTATAAAAACACACTGTCTAGACAGCATTTCCGCACCTGCGGAAGTTGACTAGGATGCCTAGGCTCGCACCTGCAGAGTGGAGACCACACCTGCGGCTCCGCTCCTGCGGAATTTTATCCGCACCTGCGAGAATTGGCCTGACCACTGGGGTGTCGCACCTGCGAGGCTAGGACCGTAGGAGCGGTCCCGCACCTGCGACTGGGCAACTGCACCTGTGGTCACACCAGAACAGGTGCACCAACAGCTAATGCAGCTGGTTTTTTTGGCCTCGTGTGGTGTCTGGGAGGCACCTGGGCCCACCCGAGCCCCCGTCCAAATATACCAACAAGTCCCAAATCATAATGCGGACTCGCTCGAGCCTTCGAAACACCCAAAAACAACGCTAAAACTCAAAATCACACCTCAAAACCCCTAGAACCAAACTTAGGAACTTTAAGTTTTCTAGACTTCGCTAACCACGCGCCGAAACGACTTATACTACTCAGAATTACACCAAATTTTGCAGGCAAGTCATAAATGACGTAACGGAACTATTCCCAGTCTCGAAATTCCGTTCGCACCTCGATATCGCAAAAACAAATCCCAAACCATAATAGGAACTTAAGGAACTCTTAATTCAATGTTGGGCGCCGAAACGCTCCCGGGTCATCAGAAACCCATTCCGAACATACGCCCAGGTCCGGAATCATCTTACGAAGCTACAGAAATTGTCGAAACTCAATTCCGAGGTCGTTTACTAAAAATATTGACCGAAGTAAAACTTGACCTTAAAGGCCAACCTTAAGGAACCAAATGCTCCCGCAGCACTCTAAACACCCCCGAATCCCGGACCACCCGTCCCCGCAAGTCATAAATCATAATAAGCCACTATGGGAAGTTTCATTTAGGGGAACGGGGTCCGATAACGCAAAACGACCGGTTGGGTCGTTACAGTAGTGGCTTGAATGTTTTAGGAGATATGTAGGTATACTATAGAGATCTACATAAATATGTAGATCTGTGTACGAATACTGTATGTAATTTTGTGTGTATATATATATTGTAAATATATTGTAGATGTTTTGAAGATATTTTGTATATATGTTGTAGGTAACTTGTAGATAATTTGTAGATAAAATGTAAGTATTTTGTATATACCTGTTTTGCTGTTGTTGGCATGCACTGGTTCTCCACTAGTGCACTGAAATTGTTGATTGTTCTTTTCTTTTGGTTGGTCAGCAATTTTTGTAGAACTTCCAGCAAACTAAAAGTTTTGTATTAGTTAGGATATCTACTTTATGAATAACAATATAACTTAGAGGTGACAGAAATAGTTTTGTTAAATGAATAAATTTCAAATATTACCTTGGCATAGTCCGAATCACCTACATTTACATACTCGGCTTCTTCACCTACATTAACATCTTCCTCATTCTTTTGTTCTCCTTGAATGGTTACTGTGACTCCGTGAATTGGATATTGTGCATGCATTTCTTCCCTCACTGTTACATTTAGTATATATAGCTTAATCTAATAGTAAAAAGATTGAAACAAATACAAAAATTTATGAATACAATTTCATACCTGCATTTTCTTCATCAACTGCACCTTCAAAATGGGAATATAAATCAACACGTGTTGGAAGATTCTCATTACTTTCCATGTCATTCAAATGCCCTGTTTTTTCATTAAACAATTTGAATTATAATGCATAGTAGTGTCTTGACAGTTTTAGGAGATATGTAAGTATATTATAGAGATCTACATAAATCTGTAGATCTATGTAAATATACTGTATAATTGTATATATATATGGTATATATATATATATATATATTGTAAATATATTGTAGATGTTTTGAATATATTTTGTAGATATGTTGTATATATGTTATATATGTTGTAGATAATTTGTAGATAAAATGTTGGTATTTTGTATATACCTGTTTTGCTACTGCTGGCATGCACTAGTTCTCCACTAGTGCACTGAAATTGTTGATTGTTCTTTTCTTTTGGTTGGTCAGCAATTTTTATAGAACTCCCAGCAAACTGAAAGTTTTATATTAGTTAGGATATCTACTTTATGAATAACAATATAACTTAGAGGTGACAGAAATAGTTTTGTTAAACGAATAAATTTCAAATATTACATTGGCATCAATGTTATCGTTTCGACTGTTTATCACCTGCAAAACAATGTTGATTGACTCATTTAGTAGCACTCAAAGGCTACCTAGTTCTTCAAAGACATGTTTCCTGAAATATGCAAGATCTAAATCAACCTATATATTAAAAATATAGAGAGTTAGCTTCAAAATCTGGCTTAACATACATTAGAGAACAAATGCAATATTATGTATACATGTTACCTTCTCAAGACCTCTTTTTAATTTTCTAATTTGTTTCAGAATAGACTTCTTGTCCTCTTTTCCAATTGACTCTTTGGGTTCCAATGGAGGAGCAGCAACTTTCGGATCCTCGAAAATGTGTTCAACTACTTCAAGTATGTACTCAACTTTATCAGGCAAAGACATCATAGAAAGCTCTTCAGGTGCTTCAGTTATGTTGGTGAACTAAATGAAAAAAAAAAATTAGCTTGACTAAGGCAGAATATGTATACAAATTGTAGATAATTTGTATTAAATTGTATATTCATAAATAAAAACCATTTACCTTGATTCATTCAGGTTTGATCATTCTATCTTCAATTGCAGCTAACCATATCTTGTCCTTACTAGCTGACCAGTTAAGTATGTGAGGGATTGAATTAGCAACCCTTATAGCTATATCAGTGTTGACGGTAGAGCAACTGTCACGACCCAATTCCGGAGTCGTGATGGCGCCTGTCGAACCAGGAAAGTCACCCATTTTATCTAAGCTAAATGCAATTACCGATAAAATATCCTTCTTAAAAAGTCTGTGGATAATAATAATAAATCAGAATTTGGAAACAATTTTATGAAAATCACAACCCAAATCCTACAAACCCCGGATCTAGTGTCATACAGTCATGAGCTGCTAGTACTTAATACAACCAAAAGAAATTACTAACATAGTCTGAAAATAAATACGACAGGTAGAAAGGAAAGAGAAGACGAGATCACGATCGCCAGCTGCTACCTCGGCAACTCTGATGAACATTGCTGCTACTCACTGACCAGAGCTGAATCCCGTTGTACCTGGATCTGCACACAAGGTGCAGGGGGTAACGTGAGTACACCAACTCAATAGTAACGAAACCAAACTATGGGCTGAGAGGTAGTGACGGACTAAACCTCCAATAATTCGAACAACAGTATATAACTTGGACATGACCGTAATATATCAGAAAATAAACAAGATGCATCAATTTGCCTGTAGCCCTGCATACTAGCATGAATTCATATAGAATCAAGAATGATGTGTACTCAGTAATCAGACTCTCATAAGGTGGTCCACTCAGTACTAGAATACGGCCTTCCGACACAAGGAAAGTCCATCCCGGATATTACATAAACACAAGTGACACAGTCACCTAGTACTGAGGGAAAAAAAAGCTGATCCAGCCCCACGAAGAAGATCCATCTCCGGACATAAGCCCCACGAAGAAGGTCCATCTCCGTAAAATAACACTCGGACAAGATCCATGTCCAGGGAAGATCCATCCCTCACATAACATCAGCTTCAGACAAGATTCATGCCCAGGGAAGATCCATCCCTCACATAACATCAGCTTCGGACAAGATCCATGCCCAGGGAAGATCCATCCCTCATCATCAATGCGCTCATTGGGGGTGTAAAGACTCCGGAGGGGCTCCTATAAGCCTAAGCGCTATATCAAGCCAACGAAGGCATGATTCCAGGGTCGCTGCGGTGTGTAGTCCGACCTCATAACTGTCTAAAAACCAGGCTTCAAGCCTCACTCAGTCAGTACCTTCTAGTCTCACTCACAATGCTCTAACATATGAAAATCAGCCCAAACCAATGATAGTATAGAATAAAATAGCAACTTACTACACTGAGGCATGAAACATATACTATAACAGGACTGAGTACATGAAAACAAAACTCATAAATAGAGACAGCAATAATCGACCGTTCCGGTCTGAACATATCGGCGTGAAGCCTTAACATTTATACTTAGCATGATTTCTATTGCGTTCAAGGTAAATGCCACCTTCACAGTACAAATATCAACCTGAGATAGCTATTAGACAGTGCCATGGAATGAGCCAGGCTAGAAATATTCAGTGTACGCCCGCACGCCCTTCACTTGGCAAGTGCGTCACCTTAATTAACATCAAATATCGAATTGTTTGGGGTTTCGAACCTTCAGTTCCAAGCTTGGAAGCGTTACTTACCTCAAAACCGGCTAATATACTACTCCGCAGTGCCCTTGTCTCTAAATTCGGCCTCCGAGTGCTCCAAATCTGCCAACAATCAGATGTATATCATTATAATATGCTAAGGAACTAATCCCAATCGGAATGTATAAAAAATACTCAAAAATCCCAAAATTGGTCAAACCTGACCCCCGGGTCCACGTCCCGAAACTCAAAAAATTTTATACAAAACTGTTGTTCATCATATCACGAATCCATAAATAATAAGAACACTAAATTCGGAGTCCAGTTGACCCCTTAAATCCCCATTTTAAAGACTCTTAAATCCCAAGCCCTAATTACCCAATTTGCACTGATTTTTCCCTAATTATCCACAATAAATCCGACCTTTAATCACATATAAACGAGTTTAGAGTCCAAAAACCTTACCTCAATGAAGAACTATCAAATCCCCTCTTCAAAACCCTTCAAAAGCTTCAAACCCGGATGAAATATTGAGAAAGATGGCTAAAATTCGTGAAGGCACGCTTTTATACTTTCTGCCCAGTGGTTCCGCACCTAAGACCACTTACTCGCACCTGCGGAAAATCCCAAGGACCTCAACTTCCGCACCTGCGATCGACCTCCTGCACCTGCTGCCTCGCAGGTGCGGCAATTAACTCGCACTAGCGGAATCTTCTCACTCAGCCAAACTTTCGCACCTGTGGTGCCATGTCCTCTCCTGCGGAACCGCACCTGCGGCTCCTGATCCGCAGGTGCAAAAACACCAGCAACAGCAACATCAGCAATATCAAAACCATTCCAAACTCCCCGTTAACCACCCGAAACCATCCTGAGCCCCTCGGAACCCCAACCAAACATACCAACGCATCATATATGATCATTCAAACTTAGTCGAGCCTTCGAAACATCAAACACAACATCAAAACCCCAAAAACACATCGAATTCAAACCTATGAACTTTGAATTTTCTAAATTCCACCAACGATGCCGAAACTACCCAAAACAACTCTGATTGACCTGAAATTTTGCAGACATATCCAAAATGACATTACGAACCTGTTTCAACTGTCGGAATTCCATTCCAACCCAATAGCCTATTTTCCACTGCCAACCGGAAATCGCCAAAAACTAACTTTCGCCAATTCAAGCCTAATTGTACACCGGACATCACAAAAATATTACGAACACACTCCTAAGTCCCAAATCACCTAACGAATCTATACGAGCCATAAAATCTACATTCTGAGGTCTCTTCCCAATAAGTCAACTCTCAGTTGACTTTTCCCATTATAAGGTTATCTTTAAAGGCTACATGACTGAACCCTCACTACAACCATTCAATTTCAAGTCTATCGACTCTAACACATCAATAACAGAATAACCAACCTATGACAAGTCAATAAAAGCAATTATAATGTAGGTTCTATGTAACGACGGACCGGGTCGTTACATTCTCCCCCACTTAAATATACGTTCGTCCTCAAACGTTTCTAGAGCTGTTTCAACACCACCAAAACTTGTTGTGTAACCTTCCATGCACATATTCGGAGGTGATCCCATGTCACCCTACCCCATCTACATCCGATAACACAACATAACTGAAATTTCATTATCATATCCTGACCCATAAACCTTAAAACCAAGTTTCCACTTATGAAATAATTTACAAGTTCAAATTTCCACGACCTTAAGCAGAAATAGTCTGAACACGTTGTATCAACCCCTATCCGTAACCCAAGATAAAATCACATAATATACCGCGTGGCTCAACCACTCATAGCGATAACTCCTAACCACAATAGTTGTTCAAACAACTCAATACCGGTACATACCCTCTTGCCAAACCATGCCTCGTTCTAACACTTCCATATACTGCCGACGATGAAAGAAACACATATAAACCAGCAACCATTCACTCGATCAGTATCAATACCATCCAGAGCCATAACTTGTGCAACTTGTGCACTCAATAACCACATACCAAGAGCTCAATTCATTAAATAAAGAAGACTCACACGAGAGGGCTATCCTCCCACTAACACTTACCATTACCACATCACACTAAAAGCCTGATACACATCGTGAAACCATATCACACAAATCCGACACCAAGGATCATAACTCTACCTAACTGACCTGCAGAACGTGATCCCATCCAACCGCTGGACTACATGACACACTCCAAGCCACCTTGCTCAAAATCAATACCCATGCGAAATCGACATCAATTACTCAAAGTGCATTTCCATAACCACGAGAAATCGGACGATACCGTGCCACCCGACCCAGAAAGAATATAACCAACACGTCTCAATCCTGTAACACCCAATTACTTACCTTACTCAAATCTCGCTATACAAACCCAATAGGACTACATCATATGCACATATATAACCAACGATCACAACTCCTCGAACACCGAAAGGTAACTCATAGATCACTCTAAGACACGAATAATCTCAATGACAATCGAATGGTACATCCCTCAACAATAGCATTTCAGAGTTAACAATTTCGACTCGGTGCAGACCACACACCCATACCGGCCTAGAAATAACTCTAAGTCAACTATGGTCACCCACAACAGGTAGATAACTCTCCGAATGTTCATAATGACTGAATCATGACATATACTAACACCTGACTAGCTTTGCTCGCATCCTCGTAGTTCACAACTACAAAAATAATCTGTTCATGAAAACTCCCAGTCTCAAAATCCATGAGGCGCACCAATTACCATATCTGATCCCAATTCCACCACTCAAATATATAACACGCCCCTAATACTTTATCATTTCACGAGGGATACCCCCATAATTCCTCTGTGTCACCAAGAAACCTTGAATATCAGCAGTCGATCCAACAAGAGAGTGCCATAACACCAATGAAGCACCTTATTCAAACACATTGTTCCTTAATGAATATATACTCTCATCCAGCCACCCAATAGTGGTATCCTTTACCTAATCATCTGAACTGCCAGTTCTGGCCTTCCTTCTAGAACTGAACTGTGACCTCACATATGCCACTCTCCACTATACACAAAATACCGCATACTCCATGCAATCCTATGATAAATATGAGAACTTCATGCTCCCTTCCTAGCCACAAACAACTATGTACTCAACTAGCCAAGAACTTTCCATTTGATCCCATCTAGAAGCAAAATCACTATACATCACATGGCCCTCACGCCAGTAGAAATATACATTTGTAACCGTGGTAGAAACCATCAAGAACTCCTGAATCACATTTGTACAACAGCAAACCGCCAGGACGGAATCCTTCCAACTCAACCAAGCTACGCATGCCACCAAATTCCAATAGAATTGCTAAGAAACACCTGTAACAACTCATTACCTTATAAACACCCAAAGAACTAACCATATTCCCTTATCATGCCCATCCGACATACTACCAAGCTATCCTATTTATCCAATTTCCTTCTGACTTACCTTCGAATTGATACTTCTTATTGCCATAATACTGCAATTCTCAATCCCGACTCACCGCACGAAACCCGAACATAAAAAAAATATACCGTCTAAGGCTCATAAGCCACTGAATACTCCCTAAATTATCCCCAAATGCACCACATTAGAAATACTTACCCTGAAGAGACTTCCTGTGAATTTAAAGTCATTACCTTCTCTTTCCTAATACTGATGGATAGAATCCATGATAATACAAATACACCACAAGCCTTGACACCTTCCCCATAAATCTCAGTTCTAGCGCTTCTCACACCTTGAAGATCCTCGATCGGTACATATAACCTTGAATCCGTCTGAACCATTCTCAAACGTCTTTTACGCTACGCAATTTCAATTACCGTAACCAAGTACACAGAACGACCTGAACCCGCTTGCAATCCACATACTAGGAAAGTATTCCACACCTTTGAAGCAACAAGCACACTAAATACATTGCACATCCTACACTTACCAGTACAAATCTATCATACAATGAATTCCACTATCCGTAAAGTACATTACAACTTGTATTGAAGAAATTTCCATCACTCGAGTCATTCCCTGACTCCACCTCTGTAGCTCATAACTGATTCACCAGTATACCTAAACTTAAATCAATACAGAACATCATCGTGTAATTAACTTATCAATAACGAACTCCCCCACTTGGCTCAAAGCCAAGGATCACGACAAACAAGACTATGCCCACACATTATCACTACCACCATGTTGTGGTGGGATTCAACTAAATCCTCCATAAGCTTATATGACCCAAACCATATAACACTCAAATCAATTGCCAATCTCGCATCCACCATTGTGATGGTCATTCCAACTCCCACAAGCGATCTAAACTCAAATTGCAACATGCATCATTTACTGATAGAGAGAACTTACTCCAGATAAACATAAGGGTCACACACCTCAGGAAAACCCGCAGGAGATACCCCTACCTGCTAAATCTCAAAATGTTATCTCCCTATACACTTCCGAATATCATAGCTATCACGCAATCACTATACATTCCTACAGTAGAACACAACCACTGCCTGCCCTCGAGACATCCCATAAGCGGTATAAGAACCTAAAGTTGATGTTAATACTAACACTGGAGCTGTGGTCCAGGAATTGTTGAGGTTCTGGAAGCTCCACTCACACTCGTCTGACAACATAGATACCTTCGCTGGGCACCACGTCTCCCTAGAATGCTACTGAACTAATCCAACAATTCACACTTGGAGAACTTCGCACAAAGCTTCTCCCCCCTATATCCTTGTAATACCATCATCAAATGCCGAGTATACTATCCCTGGCTACGAGAGTATGGCAGGATGCCATCAATAAATACAATAACAAAGGAGCTATAACACGGCTGAATACACCGTCAATCAAATACATGAACGTTGTTGGGGCATTGGTCAACCCAAAAGGCATTACCAGGAACTCATAACACAACAGAAAAATCTACTTCACTCCACAACTAAACCACACGATAGGTCCTTCAATACACTCACAACTCGAAGCCATATTCTAACTCAATATAGACGTCAAATACTTAATGGTTCTTGCCACATTTCCCGCTAATCCATTCTTTTCACAATCAAACAACCTGAACACATCTAACTATCAATCAAAATCACCACGTAGTCATCTAGTCACAAAGTTCCATCAATAAGGACACCAACGGACATATAAGTCTGCAATACATATGCTCATACAAATGAAATCTCGGCACTCAAGCTACAGACAAAAATTCGGCCTCAAGTTCTCCAGACTGGCCCCAAGCATGCTAAAATCACATCCCATTCATGGAAGTCACAAACCATCAGTGCACGGCTGATACCGGCCGCTCACGTGCATGTTGAATACATGAAAGGAGTTCAAAGAATTACGCTTCAGGTTGAATCAATGGATTCGCACGACAAGAGTTCGAGAATGTGAGATTTTTCCTAAGGTTTCTGAAGCCTCTCGAAGATAAGTACAGACGTCTCCGTACCGATCCGCAAGACTCTACTAAACCTTCTCATGGCTGGTGAGACCTATTTAACCTAGCGCTCTGATACCATCTTGTCACGACCCAATTCCGGAATCGTGATGGCGCCTGTCGTGGAACCATGCAAGCCACTCATTTTATCTAAGCTAAATGCAATTACCAATAAAATATCCTTCTTAACAAGTCTGTGGATAATAATAATAAAAAATCAGAATTTGGAAACAATTTTATGAAAATCACAACCCAAATCCTACGAACCCCGAATCCAGTGTCACACAGTCATGAGTTGCATGTAATGACCCGACCGGTCATTTTGAGCTCTAGCGCGTCGTTCAGCGGTTTGAAGTCGTGAGCAGCTCCATTTCAGGTATTATGACCCATGGGAGTGGTCTGAATTGAATTCTGGGAAGTTTAGAAGCCTTAAGTTGGAGAAATCAACTAAGATTGGAATTTTGAGTAAACGGTCTCCGAATAAGGATTTGAAGGTTCCAGCAGGTTCATATGATGATTTCAGACTTGGGTATATGTCCGGATCGGGTTTCGGATAACCCGGGAACGTTTCAGCGTATATTGTGAAAGTTAGCATTTTAGAAGGATTTCATGAATTTGGGCTTGAAGTGCATATCAGTGAGATTGATGTCTGTTTGGGATTCCGAGTCTGGGAATAGCTCCGTATGGTGATTCTGGAATTGGGAGTGCAATCGGAAGTGAATTTGGATGTCCGTAGGTCATTTTGGAGTCATTTGGCTAAAGAAAGAAATTTGAAGGCTTTTGGAAAATCTGGCCGGAAGTGAAAGTTTTGATATCAAGGTCGGAATGCGATTCCAGAAGTTGGAGCAGATCTGTAATGTTGAATATGACTTGTGTGCAAAATTTGAGGTCAATAGGACGTGATTTGATAGGTTTTGGCATCGAATGTAGAAGTTTGAAATTCTAACTACTTAAAGAATTGGATTTGGGTGCGATTCGCGATTTCAGCATCGTTTGATGTGATTTGAGGGCTCGAGCAAGTCCGTGTCATGTTTTTGGACAAGTTGGTATAATTAGACGGGGTCCCGGGGGCCTCGGGTGGATTCCGAGTGGTTAACGGATCAAAGTTGAAGTTGGAAAAAGGGTTGAAGCTGTTGTCATCTGGTGTAACCGCACCTGCGAGGTTTTGGCCACAGGTGCGGCCTGGGAGTCGCAGGTGCGAAAGTGGGAAGACTTGGTTGGGATCCGCAGGTGCGATGTATTTTCGGCACCTGTGAAGCCGCAAGTGCGGACAGTGGGCCGAATGTGCGATTTGGCTGAAGTTGAGGAAAACCGCAGGTGCGGGAGATTTGGTCACACCTGCGAGATCGCAGGTGCGGAGGAAGGACCGTAGGTGCGGAAATCAACCTGGGCAGAATGTTTTAAAACGAGAATTTTGGGTTCATTTGTCTTCATTTCTTTATGGCTTGGGCGATTTTGGGAGGCTTCAGGAGAGGATTCCTTCATGCATTGTCAAGGTAAGTCAATTCCTCCCATTTGTAAGTTAAATACAAGATTATTACATAGATTTGGTTGTGAAAAATTGAGGAAAAATTGGGAAATATTGAAGAAACCTAGAATTTTGGAAATTTGGATTTTAGCCACGAATTGAGTACAGAATGTAGAGTAAATTGTATACTTGAATTAGTAAGGCTATGGGTAGAACGTAACTTCGAGAAATTTTGAATTTCGGGCATGTGGGCCCGAGAGCATTTTGGTCATTTCACTGAGCGGGGTTGGGAAAGTATATTTCCTGAACTTGTTGTGAGTATTAGGATGAATTTTCATTGCTTTGTAATTCATGTGGTAGTTTCGGAGCGTTATGCGTCTGTTGGAGTCATCGGAAGGGCTTGGAAGCCGGTGTTGGAATTTCGGAGCGAGGTAAGTCTCCCTTCTAACTATGTGAGGGGGAATCGTCCCCTAGGTGAATTAAACCAGTACATGCTATTGTCTTCGGGGGCTACGTATGCACAAGGTGACGGGAGTCCATGCGTAGCTACTATTATGCCATGTCCGGGTAGCCTAGGACCCACTAGCATGCTTTATGTGCGTACATGTAACGCTGTTTGTATCATTGAACTGCTAATATGACCGAAAACGTAATTAAATTTTAAAAGAAATCTAGAGTTCATATTGTTAAACCTTTCTAAAAAAAGAATTGTTTCCGTGGTGAATATATGTGTACCTAGACTGGATTGTATCATGGAGTATCACTACATTTGACAAATGAGTTTCAAAAACAAAGATTTCAAAACCTATATTTCATAATTCTTTTAATAAAGATTTTACCACTTTCCTAAGAAAAACAGTTTTCTTGATAAAATATGAATTTATTGTGTGGATATGTGTAACTTTGGGTGCATGAGTCGCTTGAGTGATTCGCGAGCAGGAAGACCCTGTATTTGTGTATGTATTCATATGAGCACCTGAGTCGCATGTATGATTCGCGAGCAGGTTATCCGTATTATGTTAACCGCGTCGCATCATCGATTCGTGAGCGGGGCAGATAGATGCATCTATGGTTCGAGTCAGTCGACACCTCGGCAGTGCACAGTTTATTATTGTTGGTCCGTGCCGTTCGACCCTCGGCATTTCTTGCGCATGATATTTGTTGTGTAGTTGCTATGAGATTGCCTAATTACTGGCCGAAAATATTAAATTGTCATTTGAAATGACAGAGATTAAAGCTATTAAAAAGACATTTTGGAAGAAATTATTCCTTCCGTTGATTTATTATTATCTGATTAAATCACCATATTGATTAATTGTGACTATAACGAAGATATAAAGTGTTAAATGTGAACGAAATTGAAGGATGTTTAAATCCTATTTTATAAACTGATGAAACCATGCTTAGCGTCACTCTTAAATAATTTAAATGGACCTTTAGCAAGTGTCTAAATTGACCTCTCGTCACTACCTCTCTGAGGTTAGGCGGTACTGAGTACACGTTGTTTTTGTACTCATACTACACTTGTTGTCCATTTTATTGCACATGTACTTACATAGCAAATGTGGAGGATTCGGAGACTCAGGCGAGATGCATCTTCCGGAGGCGATCCGCAGCTGACAGAGTCACCTTCATACTGTATCTATTTCATTTTAAATTCCCTTGTCCAGTTGAATTTCAGACAGGTTTTGTAATATTTATAAAATTCTTAGAAATAGCTCATATACGTGTGACACCGGGTTCTGGGATATGTATTGGGATAATTGTTTAAGTGGAAATCTTAGATCATTGTTTTTAAATAACAGAATTTATTTGCTGTCATATTTAATTTACGAAAATTTATCTACTTGATTATGAAATGCAAGAAAAGGTAACGGTTTCGAAAATGTTAAAACATGAATATATTTCAACTAATTAAGGATTTGACTTGCCTGACAGTGGTGTCTGGCGCCATCACGAGAAGCTACAGGGCTGTTAGGAGTACTTTCCTTCTTGATTCTTCATCGTGCGAGTTGATTCCTTTGAGTCTTATGCCTATGTTCATTCCTACTCAATCTTACGCGTCGCGAAGCCCTTGCTATGGATCAGGAATTTCAGGAATTGAAATAGTGCTACGAATGTAATTCGAGATGCTTCTATGTGTAAATGGTCGTGGTTGTTGTTATGGCCCTGTGAAAGGGTAATGTGTTGTTTGAGCTCGGTAGCTGTGTTTCTGGGAGCCTTAAGGCTGTGCTCAGGTAGTGATGATGTTTTCAATTGATCGTCGCGCGGTGTCGATATGATGTTAGAGCGTTTGCCCGTATGTTGGGGAAGATGAATGGTTTGAAGAGAGGTCTTCTCAGAGTGTGATTTCGAGGTTTTAGTGATTTTGTTTCGACAGAGGGAAGGCATTTGGAGTATGAATGGCTCGGTTGGGATTGATAAGGTAGTAAGACTTGGTGTCTTCAAGCGAGATGGGATATGCATCTGTGACGTGTAGTCGTTGTCATTGATCGAATGGAATGTGTCAATTTTGTGGGTGCTATGGTTTCTTCGATTTCGTGGGGTCAGAGTATCGAGAAGAAGTATAGAAGAAAACGGTTGGCAGATATCGTGAGGTGCGGTGGTTCAGCACCAGATAAGTGTTGATAATGAAGGCAGCTAGAGAAGGATAATCTTCTGAGAGCTTGAAGTCGTGGTGATTTGCTGGTTTGAGAGCCACAAAGAATGATCCTAGAATGAGGCTAGGCGGTGGTTCCATTTCTAGGAGGCCAGGGGGTAAGAAGCAGAAGTCGAGCAGTCACAAAGTGGGGGAGCAGCAGCACAACTTGGAACTTGAAGGTATTTGTCGTGCATTATGGGTGTCCATGAGGAGAAGACGGACTAGTAAGTTGGTAAATGAAGCAGGGCATAGGATGGGGTATTGAAGTCGCAGAGAGAGTGCATTTCAGCATCGTTGGAAGGTGTCCGTGAGTGATCTCCACAGGTGGGTTGTCTTCTGGAGATAGGTTAGTAATGGCGGGGTTGGCAGGTTCTGTGAGGGGTCCTAGTGGCTAGTCGGGAGGAGGTAGAATGTGTGGATGATGCTAAAGAATTCGAGTATTTAGGGAGTGCTAGCAAGAGAATTTGGAAGATTTGGATGGATTGGCTAAGCAAGATCGTGTTATCAAAGGAAGAAGGATCTCAGAAGGGTCTAGAGTGGTGTAAGGAGTAGCTTCGGGTTAAGTGGGGGAGTCCCACCATCTGCAGTTGAGTTGTAAGATTGTCTTAGCATGAGGTTGAGGATTGTCGGCATGTAGGCAAGTTATTTCAGCTAAATGTTATTTGATGAATATATGCAAAATGGTAATTATACGTGGTATTTGATGAATATGTGCAAAAGTTGGCCCTATCGGATCAGGGTTAGGCTTTGGAAGATTCAGAAATTATGCTTAAGGCATGGGCGATTGGTAAGGATAGTGACTCAGTCACGTGTCTCATTGAAAAGGGTGTTCCTGTGCTAGGAGGGCCTTGGAGTTGAATGTATCCGGGGCTAGTCAGAGTGGGTGACTCTCAATAGCGGTCCAAGTGAGTTCAAAAGTTAAGAATGTGGCAATTTAAGATTTCAGGCAGCAATATGATCGAGAATCGAGCTTTTGCAGAATAATTTCTAAGAAAGAGGTGGATGGTTGGAATGTTCTATGATATGTTTCAGCATGCATAATAATATTGGAGGAGTGAGAGAAATAAACTCCGGATTGAAGAAAATATTATCAGGAGGTAATGAGACGGGTTGCGGGATTTGGGCAGCATAGTCTCGTGAATCAAGGTCACTCGGGATGATGAGGGTTGAGTTTGCTATGGGTTGAAGGAAGTTTTTATTGTTCCTGAGGCAATTACTGAAGATTAAAAGAAGATAGATTGACTAGCCATGGTTGAAATGGCACATTTACGGCAGTGATTGGTTCCTTTGATGTGATTTAGTTATGCAGGTGGTTTGTGCCGGTGTGTGCGGGGCTTGTCGACCGTTGTAACGTATTTTATGTGGGAGCACTTGAGTGCTATGTCCTGTCAGGTATAGGCAGATCCCGGAAGGGTTATGGTGGTATAGACTACCACTTAAGATTTGCATGATCTGGGTGAATATGGGAATTCACTCGTGTGTTGAGATTGTACTCTTGAATTGAGTCAAGTAAAAAGTTTTTATATGAAGAAGTGTTCACCCTATTGGTGGTTCGAAAGTTATGATGGAATTCTTGTGCTACCTCATGTTGGTATGTTAAGCGTGGGAAGCAGTATGTAACTGGGAGTAAGGATCGAGATTTAGGTCCGATGTTTATAAGGATGTCATGAGCTCGGAAGAGCAAGGCAAAGTGATTTGAAAGTTCAGTGTAAGCTGGTATTATCTTCAGTGTCACTTGAGATTGATATTCGGTGAAAGAGGCTTTGTACCCTGGTCATGTGTTCTTGATGTGTTTTGCGGCCTTAGTGTGGTCAGTGTTATGGGTGTGCAGACTTGCTGCCTTGTGTGGAAGGTCGTGGAAGCATGACCGCGAAAAGATTGTATAAAGTGTGACATGTTACTACTTGATGGATTTCATATTTGGATTGAGTATGAAGAAGTGCAATATTGCTAAATTGAGAATTTATGCCTGGAGGGCGTTCGGTTCAGTTGATTATGGGTTTTGGGGTGTTAGTCCCGGTGATGACGGTTGTTCTCGTGTATTATGAGAAAAAGTAGGGTTAATGTGGACCTAGGTAAAAGCTAATAGCTAAGTTTGGTGCGAGCAAGGTGGCTCGATGTTTGTGGATGGATGTGTATATGATTATGGGCTCCGTGTGAGCCGGGCATGTTCCTTTAAGTAGAGCATTTTTCATGGAAAGGTATTAGAATAGCTGGTGTTGTTCTGTCTTCGTCAAATTTATGTGTTATTGTGATTGTGTCGTACGAGTTGTGAAACAGCTTGATGATTTCTTATGTGTTGAGGTCCCGCGTAGCGGGGATGTTATGTGGGCATGATAGCTCTTGAGATCAAGAATATATGTATATATATCGCACCTCAGTTGTGCTTGAGTTTTGTAGCCTATGGCTTTATCGGTCTCCCCAGGTTGTTATTATGCACTTAGCGTGCTTGTGATCGATATTCAATAATGGTAATAGTGAGCAAATCAGCTCCGTATATATATATATATATATATATATATATATATATATCTTCTTATGTAAATTTTATGTGTGGATCGGTGGCACGTCGCCACGGGTATGTTATTCGGATCGGGTTGCACGCCGCAACAGTATGATGATGAGGAGGGTTAATATGTATTTATTTTCTTGTGTTTTATTTCCCATTTTCTGGTAAGAATTCATATTAATTGCGTGAGCTGAGTAGTTCCGTCCTGAGTCATTTCTTACTATCATGTTCGAGTTATGGCCTATTGGGCGATGCGGTATCGTGTGAGGCTGTTAGCCACGTTTGGGGTGATTTACTGTCTGAGCAGTTCATACTGGGTGAGACGAGATCTTCGGATCAGGGATCAGTACGATAAGGTTATGTGAAGTGTATATTAAAGAACAAATACCATCATTCAGGTTCATAATGAAAGTGACGATTCTAGTCAAGATGAGGTATTCAAGGATTTGTTAACTCTGCATTTGAGTGTGAATTTCTGCGCATTCCCTCTGTTGTGGTTGTATCGCCAGCATTTTAGTAGGATGTCTGTATAATTGTTATGAGGTGCTTCAGGAGCATCAGATTTGTGGACCTTGGTTAATAAGGTTCAGGGAGCGTCGTTGTGGTCAGACAATGAGTTATGCGGTGCATGGTGCCGGTTCAGCAATGGTATGTAGTTATGATCTGGTATATCGTGTGCTAGTTGATACAGTGCTTATATATATCAAAACTAGGCCTGGCTAGAGAAATTTCAGGTGTTTGAATGAATTCTAAGCTTATTATATGGATAAAGAAGAAATAACCAAATTTGATCAAGCTATTGTGCTCGACTGGGTTGTGGTAGCACGGGCAGGTGCTCGAGATGTTTAACAGTGATTTCAAGTAACTCCAGAGCAGTTCTTAGCACGTTCGAGGATGAATGTCGGTTTAAGTGGGGGAGAATGTAACGACCCGACCTATCATTTTGAGATCTAGCGCGTCATTCAGCGGTTTGAAGTCGTGAGCAGCTCCGTTTCAAGTATTATGACCCGTGGGCGTGGTCGGAATTGAATTCCGGGAAGTTTAGAATTGATTTGGAAAAACAATTCTCATTTTAGAAGCCTTAAGTTGAAGAAATCAACTGAGATTGGATTTTTCAGTAAACGATCTCTGAATCAGGAATTGAAGGTTCCAGCAGGTTCGTATGATGATTTCGGACTTGGATGTATGTCCGGATCGGGTATTGGATAACCCGGGAGCGTTTCGGCGTATATTTGTGAAAGTTAGCATTTTAGAAGGATTTCATGAATTTGGGCTTGAAGTTCATATCAGGGAGAGTGATGTCCGTTTGGGATTCTGATTCTGTCAATAGCTCTGTATAGTGATTCTGGAATTAGGATCGCGATCGGAAGTGAATTTGGATGTCCGTATGTAATTTTTGAGTCATTTGGCTAAAGAAAGAAATTTGAAGGTTTTTGGAAAATCCGGCTGGAAGTGGAAGTTTTGATATCGAGGTCGGAATGCGATTCTGGAAGTTGGAGCAGGTCCGTAATGTTGAATATGACTTGTGTGCAAAATTTGAGGTCAATCGGACGTGATTTGACAGGTTTCGGCATCGGATGTAGAAGTTTGAAATTCTAAGTTCTTAAATAATTGGATATGGGTGCGATTCGTGATTTCGGCGTCGTTTGATGTCATTTGAGGGCTCAAGCAAGTCCGTGTCATGTTTTGGGACAGGTTGGTATAATTGGACGGGGTCCCGGGGGCCTCGGGTGGATTCCGGGTGGTTAATGGATCAAAGTTGAAGTTGGAAAAAGGGCTGAAACTGCTGTCATCTGGTGTAACCGCACCTGCGAGGTTTTGGCCGCAGGTGCGGAGCCGCAGCTGAGGCCTGGGAGTCGCAGGTGCGAAAGTGGGCAAACTTGGTTGGGAGCCGCAGGTGCGATGGATTTTCCGCACCTATGAAGCCGCAGGTGCGGACAGTGGGCTGCACGTGCGATTTGGCTGAAGTTAAGAAAAACCGCAGGTGTGGGAGATTTGGTCGCACCTACGAGATCGCAGGTGCAGAGGAAGGACCGCAGGTGCGGAAATCGATCTGGGCAGAATGTTTTAAAACGAGAATTTTGGGTTCAATTGTCTTCATTTCTTCATGGCTTGGGCGATTTTGGGAGGCTTCAGGAGAGGATTCCTTCATGCTATGGGTAGAACGTAACTTCGAGAAATTTTAGATTTCGGGCACGTGGGCCCGAGGGCATTTTGGTCATTCATTGAGAGGGGTTGGGAAAGTATATTTTCTGAACTTGTTGTGAGTATTAGGATGAATTTTCATTACTTTGTCATTTATGTGGTAGTTTCGGAGCGTTATGCGTCCGTTGGAGTCATCGGAAGGGCTTAAAAGGCGGTGTTGGAATTCCGGAGCGAGGTAAGTCTCCCTTCTAACTTTGTGAGGGGGAATCGTCCCCCTAGGTGAATTAAATCAGTACATGCTATTGTCTTTGGGGGCTACCTACGCACGAGGTGACGGGAGTCCGTGCGTAGCTACTATTATGCCATGTCCGGGTAGCCTAGGACCCACTAGCATGCTTTATGTGCGTACCTGTAACCCTGCATGTATCATTGAACTGCTAATATGACCGAAAACATAATTAAATGTTAAAAGAAAGCTAGAGTTCATATTGTTAAACTTTTCTAAAAAGAGAATTGTTTCCGCTGTGAATATATGTGTACTTGGACTGGATTGTATCATGGAGTATCATTACATTTGACAAATGAGTTTCAAAAACAAAGATTTCAAAATCTATATTTCTTAATTCTTTTAATAAATATTTTACCACTTTCCTAAGAAAAACGGTTTTCTTGATAAAATATGAATTTATTGTGTGGATATGTGTAAATTTGAGTGCCTGAGTCGCTTGAGTGATTCGCGAGAAGGAAGACCCTGTATTTGTGTATGTATTCATATGAGCACCTGATTCGCATGTATGATTCGCGAGCAAACTAGCCATATTATCTTAACCGCGTCGCATGATCGATTTGCGAGCGGGGCAGATAGATGCATCTATGGTTCGAGCCGGTCGACCCCTCGGCAGTGCACAGTTTATTATTGTTGGTCTGGACCGTTCGACCCTCGGCATTGCTTGTGCATGATATTTGTTGCGTAGTTGCTATGAGATTTGCCTAATTACTGGCCTGAAATAATAAATTGTCAATTGAAATGACAGAGATTAAAGCTATTAAAAAGACTTTTTGGAAGAAGTTGTTCCTTCCGTTTTTTTATTATTATCTGATTAAATCACTATGTTGATTAATTGTGAATATGACGAAGATATAAAGTGTTAAATGTGAACGAAATTGAAGGATGTTTAAATCCTGTTTTATAAACTGCCTATGATGAAACCATGCTTAGCGTCACTCTTAACTAATTTAAATGGACCTTTAGTAAGTGTCTAAATTGACCTCTCGTCACTACCTCTCTGAGGTTAGGCGGTCGACTTACTGAGTACACGTGATTTTTATACTCATACTACACTTGTTGTGCATTTTAATGCACAGGTACTTACATAGCAAATGTGGAGGATTCGGAGACTCAGGCGAGCTGCATCTTTCGGAGGCGATCCGCAGCTGACATAGTCACCTTCATACTGTATCTATTTCATTTTAAATTACCTTGTCCAGTTGTATTTCAGACAGGATTTGTAATATTTGTAAAATTCTTAGAAATAGCTCATATACTTGTGACACCGGGTTCTGGGATATGTAATGGGATAATTGTTTACGTGGAAATATTAGATCACTGTTTTTAAATAACATAATTTATTTGCTGTCATATTTAATTTACGAAAATTTATCTACTTGATTATGAAATGCAAGAAAAGGTAACGGTTTCGAAAATGTTAAAACATGAATATATTTCAACTAATTAAGGATTTGGCTTGCCTGACAGTGGTGTCTGGCGCCATCACGGCCTATTGATTTTGGGTCGTGACACTGCTAGTACTTAATACAACCAAAAGAAATGACTAACATAATCTGAAAATAAATACGAAAGGTAGAAAGGAAAGAGAAGACGAGATCACGGTCACCAGCTGCTACCTCGTCAATTCTGATGAACACTGCTGCTACTCACTGACCAGAGCTGAATCCCGATGTGCCTGGATATGCACACAAGGTGAAGGGGTAACGTGAGTACACCAACTCAGTAGTAACGAAACCAAACTACGGGCTGAGAGGTAGTGACGGACTAAACCTCTGATAATTCGAACAATAGTATATAACTTGCACATGACAATAATATATCAGAAAATAGACAAGATGCATCAATTTGTGTCTGTAGCCCTGCATACTAGCATGAATTCATATAGAATCAAGAATGATGTGTACTCAGTAATCAGACTCTCATAAGGTGATCCACTCAGTACTAGAATACGGCCTTCCGGCCCAGGGAAAGTCCATCCAGGATATTACATAAACACAAGTGACACAGTCACCTAGTACTGAGGAAAAAAAGAAGCCGATCCAGCCCCACGGAGAAGATCCATCTCTGGAACATAAGCCCCACGGAGAAGGTCCATCTCCTCAACATAACACTCGGACAAGATCCATGTCCGGGGAAGACCCATCCCTCACATAACATCAACTTCGGACAAGATCCATGCCCAGGGAAGATCCATCCCTCACATAACATCAGCTTCGGACAGGATCCATGCCCAGGGAAGATCCATCCCTCATCATCAATGCGCTTACTGGGGTGTAAAGACTCCGGAGGGGCTCCTATAAGCCCAAGCTCTATATCAAGCCAACGAAGGCATGATTCCAGGGTCGCTGCAATTTGTAGTACGACCTCATAACTGTCTCAAAACCAGGCTTTAAGCCTCACTCAGTCAGTACCTTCCAGTTTCACTCACAATGCTCTAACATTTGAAAATCAGCCCAAACCAATGATAGTATAGAATAAACTAGCAACTTAAGAGACTGAGGCATGAAACATATACTATAACAGGACTGAGTACATGAAAAGAAAATCATAAATAGAGACAGCAATAATCGACCGTTCCGGTCTGAACATATCGACGTGAAGCCTTAACATTTATACTTAGCATGATTTCTATTGCGTTCAAGGTAAATGCCACCTTCACAGTACAAATATCAACCTGAGATAACCATTAGACAGTGCCATGGGATGAGCCAGGCTACAAACATTCGGTGTACGCCCGCATGCCCGTCACTTGGCAAGTGCGTCAACTTAATTAACATCAAATATCAAATAGTTTGGGGTTTCGAACCCTCAGTTCCAAGTTTGGAAGCGTTACTTACCTCAAAACCGGCTAATATACTACTCCGCAGTGCCCTTGACTCTAAATTCGACCTCCGAGTGCTCCAATTCTACCAACAATCAGATGTATATCATTATAATATCTAAGGAACTAATCCCAATCGGAATGTATCAAAAATACTCAAAAATCCCGAAATTGGTCAAACCCGACCCTCGGGCCCACGTCCCGAAACTCAGAATTTTTTATACAAAACTGTTCTTCATCATCTCACGAGTCCGTACATAATAAGAAAACTAAATTCGGAGTCCAATTGACCCCTCAAATCCCCATTTTAAAGACTCTTAAATCCCAAGCCCTAATTACCCAATTTGCACTTATGTTTCCTAATTTTCCACCATAAATCCGACCTTTAATCACATATGAACGAGTTTAGAGTCCAAAAAACTTACCTCAATGAAGAACTATCAAATCCCCTCTTCAAAACCCTTCAAAAGCTTCAAACCCGGATGAAATATTGAGAAAGATGGCTAAAATTCACGAAGGCACGCTTTTATCCTTTTTGACCAGTGGTTCCGCACCTGCGACCTCTTACTCGAACCTGCAGAATCGCACCTGCGGATCCCAGGTGCGCACCTGCGAAAAATCCCAAGGACCTCAACTTCCGCACCTGTGATCGACCTCCCGCACCTGCGGCCGCAGGTGAAGAAATTAACTCGCACCTGCAGAATCTTCTCACTCAGCCAAAATTCCGCACCTGCGGTGCCATGTCCGCTCCTTCAGAACCGCACCTGTGGCTCCCGATCCGCAGGTGCAAAAACACCAGTAACAGCAACATCAGCAATATCAAAACCTTTCCAAACTCCTCGTTAACCACCCGAAACCATCCCGAGCCCCTCGGGACCCCAACCAAACATACCAATGCATCATATATGATCATTCAAACTTAGTCGAGCCTTCGAAACATCAAACACAACATCAAAACCCCAAAAACACATCGAATTCTAGCATATGAACTTTGAATTTTCTAAATTCCACCAACGATGCCGAAACTACCCAAACCAACTCCGATTGACCTGAAATTTTGCAAACATATCTAAAATGACATTACGAACCTGTTCCAACTGTCGGAATTCCATTCCGACCCCGATAGCCTATTTTCCACTGCCAACCGAAAATCGCCAAAAACTAACTTTCGCAATTCAAGCCTAATTCTACACTGGACATCACGAAAATATTACGAACACACTCCTAAGTCCCAAATCACCTAACGAAGCTATTCGAGCCATAAAATACGCATTCTGAGGTCGCTTCCCAATAAGTCAACTCTTAGTTGACTTTTCCCATTATAAGGTTATCTTTAAAGGCTACATGATTGAACTCTCACTACAACCAGTCAATTTCAAGTCTATCAACTCTAACACATCAATAACAGAATAACCAACCTATGACAAGTCAATAACATCAATTATAATACAGGTTCTACGTAATGACAGATCGGGTCGTTACAGCAACACCCATACAACCATACTTGCATAGCTAGTGGGAATCCTCGAATGAGATAAGAATGAACAAAAGGATTGAGTCTGGGCCTAACTGATTCAATCAACTGTTTGTAAGACTCAATACCCCATACGTATGTCGCATACTGTCCGGAGTCCACCAAATAAAACCTAAAATTATGTAGCAACCCCACATTGTCTTTTTCTGAAGGACAGATGAAGAATACTATGAGATATAGAATACATAACTTGACTGCGTCCTCATCATTTACCCAACTTTTGTTGGTTACAATCTGTTTTAGGTATGACTTCTCAACTTTTTCCTTATTTGGAAAATAACTCCTCATTATCTTACTGTCATAATCCGGAGTGTAACCAAAGTCTGTCACCTCGGTAAAACATCTAAGACCAGTTATTAAGGTAAATTTTCTCAAGCCAAAATTCAACCTCTAACCCTTTAACTCAGTTGAAAAATAGGAAGCACCAGATGCATTCACTTCATACTTCATTAGAAGATGAATAGCTTGGTTTTGCATACATATTCTGGGAATTGAAAGAAAATAACCAAAACATGTCTTCTGGAAAGCTTTAAACCATTTGGAGACAATAACTCTTTAATTTGGCTAGGAACGTTGGGGTATAATGTCTGAAACCTAAGGAGCCCATAATCAATATTATGAGGTGCAAAAAAATGTCTATTCTGCACAAAAAAATAAATAATCTCTTATTAATACAGTGCTCCAATCTAAAAAATATAATATCTATATTTGTAATACAATATATCTACAACTACATAATACAGTTAAAAACAAAAATAAAATAACTACAATTTTTTAAAAATATATCTACAAGTTTAAACAGATTGAAAACTACAAATAATCTTCACAACGAAGATAAATAATCTACAAACCACAAAAAACACAGATTATGGAGCCTTTTAAGAATTAAAACAAACAAAAAAACTATTGTTGAAATTACTAAATTCTTACCTTCACCAATGAATGTTGTTGAACATTTTTAGGAGATTTCAAAACTTTCTTCTTTTTGGAGCTTTTACAGTAGGAGACACTTTAACTTTCTTTGCAGGTTTAATGACAGGTTCATCTTCTACAAAATCATCATCAAAATCTATCTCTTTGCCTTTCCTTTTCGCTGATTTGATTTGCCTCGAAGATTCACCAGCATCAAAATCGTATTTTTGTTTAGTTCTATCTTCTGCCCTAGCTTGACGAGGGAAAGTCTATGCTTCTTCTCTTCATTTGCATGAGCTGATTTTTCATGATTTTTGGGTGAATGTGGTCATAAAACACCCAAATCGAAAGAAGGAACATCTGCGTCTTTAACTTTTTTAGGATTGTTCTTTGAAGCTTTGTTCTTCTTCATTGAAAATCTTTGAAGTTGGTCTTTAATGGGTGTATGAACTTTGAAGAATAGTACAAATTTTGACTGATTTTAGAATAAAGAACTTGCAAATAGGCGTTAATGGAGGGGTTACAGATTTTCGCTGGTTTTAGAAGAGGAAATAGTGGGTGATTGAAGAGGAAATCGTGGGGTGTGGTTTGATACGTGGGTGAGGGGGTGGGATTTGGAGAGAGAAACGTGGGGGGAGTGGGAATATACGGTAGAGTTAAATTAGGAGACTAATTAATACCATTAAATCCCCTAAAATGTACATAAATGGTAATTAGGTATATAAAAGGTAATTATATTAAAAGTTAAGCATGGAGGGTAATATAGTTTACTATATGGTATAGAAATGTAAAAATTCCTAAAATCAAAGGATCAGTTGGACCAGAGTGATGTAGTGGGTCAGCTTCTATTAGATTGATTGGAGGATCTTGAAGTCTAAATAAAATCTGAGGCTCAGTTGGGCTAGAATGATGTTTGGGCCCGTGGCTCCAAACCCTACTTGTATTATCTTGAAGTGTAACTTGTTTACTCCTCTCACGTGTCCCCACACATGATATCAGATTTGAATTAATTTCTTGTTTTGATGTACCCCACGTGCTCTGGCATCCTCAACATAGGCAAAGTCCGAGTCCGGAACCCAATTATTGGGTTTCTGGACAAAAGTGACGTTAATGTGTGGAAAAAAAGTTACATTTCTATATATAACACGGTAATATACCACGCTATACATTAACGGAGTTTTGTCCGTTAATGTATAGCGTGGTATATTATACCGCTATACATGTGTAGCGCCCAGATTTTCTGCGTTATGCACTGACGATTTGACTGGCAGGTATAGCGCATGAAAATAAAGCGCTATACCTTGTTTCTGGGCCAACCAATGAGTTAACTAACATAACAACAATTCAAATGGGTATAGCTCACGTTAAAAGAGCGCTATACACCAAAAATTTCAGCACCCCGGGCTAACCATTTCCTTTATATAAAGGGGTTAGGATTTTAGGAAAATCCATTCAAAAAATATTCTAACTCCCGTTCAATTATTTCTTCTTGTTAAATTCTCAAGCATTTTTTCATAATGTCTGAAGAGCATAGAATAAGAGTTCCATTATATTGGGGGGGTGAGGTTGTGATGGAGAATAACTCTGTAAGGTACAGTTTATCTCCACAATGTCATGTTAAATTGCCACTTACAATGGAGTACGATAAATTGGTATCGTTGTTATGCAAAAAAATGAGTGTGAGGAAACGTTCAGTGAAACTTAAAGTAACTAGAAGATATCCATATTCCGTCACTTCGCAAGGGGTTACTTTTTACTTGAAGTTTAACATCGACGATGATGAAACTTTGAAGGATTTTCTGAGGACTCCGGATGAATAACAAGAATTTCTTGTAATCAAAATGTTGGATATGTACGTCAAGGTCGAAGACGTTCCCAACAATAAGGTTGCCCGTAGTAGGGATAACCCCCAGTCATCAGGTGGTTATTCTTAAGCAGTTTTTGCCGGACAGGTTCCGGATGAAAGAGTTTGCCTTGATATAAGCTTATCACCGTCGACGAATGAGCAGCGAGGAAATAATTTCTCTCCTGCTTTCCATACTTCACAAGACGAGTGGTAAACTTCAATTTTCTGTTGTGTTATGATGTACATTTTTGTTGTATTGAATTTGTATTAACGCTCATATCTTCCACAGGGGGTATCGGCCGGATATGAATTTTACAAGTTATGAACCCACGCGTAGTTGGAATATGCCTAGTTTTGGTGTGTTGGATCATGGTGATCCATCCGGGAGTCATCACCAACATGCAAATGTCCATCATGGAATTTCATCACATTACGACTTGTAAGTGAAGTAATACAACTATATGGAAAGTATTTATTAATTTCAGTAGCTTACTGTTTTGTTGGTTATGCGGTGAAACGAGCAAGTTGAACCACCTGTCCTCACTTAATTGCCCGAAGACAACGTATTAAATCGGGATCTGGCAGATGCACAAAGTGAGGAAGAGAACAGTGATTACGACAACAATGCCGAGGAATCTGGAAATGAGACACCCTTCCCTCGTGAGGATGGTGCTGAGGAGGATGAGAATGAAAAACCTGATTTGACGAAAGAGTATGCTCCACCTCCCCCCCCCCCCCCNCAAAGGGCATGCTTTTTCCTCATAAAGCGCATGTAAGCAGGGCTTGTAAAATGCACAACGTAAAAGAGTGTCATGAGATGATGGTATGGGAGTCAAGTCCCGTTGTATACAAGGTTGCTTGTCGCGGGTTGCTTTGGCCATGTCATTGGATGTTGCGTGCGAGCAAGAAGAAGACATGTCTGTGGAAAGTGGGTAAATACATTCCCACCCACACATGTGAAATGGACACATTCAACGAGAATCACTTCAACTTGGATATTGACTTGATTTCTCTTGTCCTTATTCCACACCTCGAAGTGTCCATAAGGTATAAAATCAAAGAGTGCATTACATCAGTCCACCAGGAATATGGCTATACCATTACCAAAATAAAGGCATATCTCGGGCGCAAACGAGCGTTTGAAATTGTCTATGGTAATTGGGATAAGTCATTTGCAGCTGCAGCACTTTAACCCCGGGACGGTTGTTGAATGGAAGATTGAGCGGAGTCCGGAAAAACCAGAATATAGATTCAATTATGTGTTCTGGGCGTTTAAACCAACAATTGATGGTTTTTCGCATTGTTGGCCCGTAATATCCATAGACGACACTCATGTCTATGGAAAGTACGATATCAAGTTGTTGATAGCCGTGGAAGTAGATGCTAATGGACAGATATTTCCTCTAGCTGTTGTTGTTTGTTCCAATGAAATCCAAGAGACGTGGACGTTGTTTTTTAACCACTTAAAAGAGCACGTTTTCAAACAGCACGGTATTTGTCTAATATCTTATCGGCACGGTGGTATCTTAAGTTCTGTGGAGAACTTGCCTGCATGGCAAGAACCTTATGCCTACCACCATTACTGTGTAAGGCAATTTAAGGCCAATTTTCATAAGGCATATCCCATCAAGGATCTGCATGATTTGATGTGGATGGCAGCTACAGACCACCAACAACATAAATTGTGGAGGCGCATGGAATCTATCATGCAAGAAGACGAGACATCCTATCGTTGGTTACTGCGACATCACCCTAAAAAATGGACTTTGCATGCGGATGGTGGCAGACGATGGGGAACTCTAACTACAAACGTGTCAGAGTCTTTCAACGGGTTATTGAAGTCGGCAAGAGGATTTCCTGTCACAACCATGGTGCGAATGTCGTTCAAGCAGATGGCGGAGAGGTTTGTTGAAAGGTCTACAGCTGCAACGTCATTGATGGAAAAGGGTGTTAAATTTATGCCAGTGCCGATGAAGATATTTGAGAAATACAAGCAGCGAGCACATTGGCATTCATTTTTACAGTATGATAACGAAAGAAATATTTTTGAAGTTCGCACCGCTATCCATAAAAATTGAGGGAATAATGTACATATTGTAAATGAATCTACAAGGTTATGCTCTTATGGGAAATGTTCCATCTACCATATGCCTTGCTCACATGCCATCAAGTGCTTTCAAAAAGTTGGTTTAGGTATAACCAACTATGTTGATCAACAATATAGTGTTGCCAAGTACCTAAACACCTATAGTGGACAGTTGCAGCCAGTGGGTGCTGAGCATTATTGGCCGTCGGAACCATTTAAAATGGTGTGTAACAAGTCCTATTTGCGTCGAATACAGGTGCAGAAGAGAACGCGTATAAGGAACCAAATGGATGTTAGTGACACAGTTTATGTGCGCAAATGTGGTATATGCTCGCAAACAGGACACGACCGTCAAAAATGTCCTTCAGCTGGTTTGGATGGCAATAGTAATCAAGCTCGTGGTGTGTGTTCTTCTAGTGTGCCAAACTATCAATGAGTTTATGTTGTAATAATTAGTTGTTTTGTTTATGGTGCAAGATTTATAAAATAAAATTATGTTTGTTAATTATGATTTGAATAACCTCCATTTCAGTTTTTAAATGATAATTAATAACATTTAAATTTTATAACATAATATTTCAAGAGAAAAAAGCACAACAACCATAACACGCAAAGTATAGCGCGGTTAAATACTACGTTATGTGTGTTGTCTTGTCGAACTGAAAAAGCTGCCCAACTGACAAAAAGTTGTTTCGTACCGACAGAATCTTCAACACGCAAAGCATAGCGCGGTTATATACTACGTTATGTGTATATATAGCGCGGTTAAATACTACGTTATGTGTTTTTCCTTGCCTATAAATAACGGGCTCATTATAGTTATTTTATGTGCTCAACAATAACTAATAGCAAATCTTTCAAGAAAAGCAAGGTTTTTTTAACGCTGTCAGAAATGGCTGAACGTCCTTATGTACCAAGGTACGCTGTCAGAAAAAAATAGGCTGGAAAAACAAATTAAGTGGTTGGAGCAGAGAATAATAGGCGGCAGGGACTAAACATTGACATGTATGTTTTTAGTGTACTACTTTATTTTTATGTTTTCAACTATCTTTTATTTTCATTAGTTGTACTGAACTTTAATTTCGTTAGTTGTACTGAAATTTATTTTCATTAATTGTACTGGAAGTTAAGTTTTAATGTTTGTGTTTGTGTTGTAGTATGAAACTAAATAATGAACGGGGAAATAAAAAAGTAATGCGCATATTATATAAAAATTATTGTTATTATTTACATCAAATACAAAAAAAAGGAAAGAAAATCAATGTGTCCCGCATCCGGTGTGCCTCAACGCAGCCGCTGGCCTGAGGCACATCCTATCTCGCCCGGGTATGCTATCGGGATCGTCATCATCAAGTCGCCTCCTTATAGCCGGATGCGCCGCAGGATGATCATCAGTGGTGCTGGCAGGATCAGTTGAAGGGGTCGTCGGTCCAGTAGAAACCTACATAAGAATAGAAAGATCAGTATAAGAAAGTATATAATAAGTCACAACAATTTAAATTGTCTTACCATGATTTCGCCAGGCTCCTAAATGTAATCATATGTCGCAGCCATGTCAGCATCGCATGAAGCCTTAAAAAGGAAATTAATATAGTTATGGAAAATAAATGAGAAGAATAAAAACAAATTTAAATTCAATACTAAGAAAACCATATATGCGCCTGTGATGATGAGCCATAACTCAGTCGGCGCCCACTATGCAAATCTTGGATCGACTAATCCTCAACTGTGGTAGATGGGCCTGGGTAGTATGTACCCCAATCCACTCCATCAAGGTCCGTGCCCGTGATCAATAACGGACTTTGACGGGGTCACCTGCGAAGTCCCTAGAGTGAGATGCATCCTAAGGTTGTATGACGGCATGTCCGTCTCATGTAGGCCACCCAGCAGATCAGCAGCAGCATCATCAGCAGGGGCCTCAACGCCCTCTTGCTGGCAACCACCTCGTCTGGAACCCCCACATCGTCTGGAACCCCCACCTCGTCCGGAACCACTGCCTCGTCGGGCACCACCACCTCATCGGGCACCACCACCTCATACGACACCCCTGCCTCATTGATCCTCTTGGGCTCGCTGCTGTGTCCGGGCAGCCACCTCTACAAATCGCCGGTCGTAATCCTACAAGGCGGCCGCAGGATCGATGACATGCTCCTGCATCTGCAGTCCCATCTGATAGACTGTATATAGTCCAATAGCCTGCACAACGTATAAAATATAAACTACATATATTGCACTAAGTTACAGTTATATAATTAATAATAAGAAAAAACATACCAGGGCCTCGTGCCGCCCGGTGTATGGAACGTATCGACCTCCAGCCTGATGAATGGGATTCCCGATAAAAAGTCGGTAACGTGGCGGTACCAGGACATATACATCTGAATAGTCTCTGTCAGGATCTATATAGGTGGGGGCGGAATCGTGTGATCTCGTTGGTCCAAAGTATGGACCTGCACCGCTACCCATGCTATAAATGCGTCGTCCTCCCTGGAACAATCATCCCTCTAATAATGTGTAGGCTCCCATGTAGGCCCCCTCGATATATACTACGGACGACCAAACTAGAGAAGTACCCCCTCCGTGGAATGATGCTCCACAATATCGAGGCATATCACCGGGGCGGAATTGCTCCAAATCAATCAACCGGCCGAGCAATAATCTAGCAGGCCACCTATTAAATCGTCAATGTATGGCATCCAGATGAACTATCAAATAAGAACACAAAACGTGAGTATGCGCAACACTAAGTTAATCTATACCAGGTAAGTTTAGGTACATATTTACCTGTGCGCCCTCCAGCAGATCCAGCACATCCCTGCAGAGGGGGATATTATGATGAGCATCATACTCTCGTGCAATTCTACGGCGGAGAACCCACCTCCTAGATAGAGGGAGAAATGGAGGTGGTACATTAGGAGGTAATGGTAGTAGAGGTGGTTGAAACTGCAGGAACCGCTCCCAGGCCCAAACCTAACATACAAAGTTGACGTAAGGTTTAAGATAAATTCTAACTAGGTAGAATTGGAACTAATGAATAGATTATTCGAATATGTTGTCACCTATAGAAGCGGCAGAAAACCACAAACGTCACTCTGGGTGCCCATGCCCGGCACATCTGCCTATACATGTAGGCGAGAACAGCAGCACCCCAGCTGTAAAAGGATAACTCATCTAGCAGCTAAATATGATGAAGAAATCGCAGGCTGACTAGGTCCCCGAAGTGTTCGGGAACAAGATCCCCCCAAATAGAAGAAGAAACAAAAACCTCGTATACCGGGTAATATGTAGCTCGTCTGTATTGTCAGTGATGTCGGGGTGGAGTATCTCTGGGTGTTTTCTAATAGCGGTCAAACTCATCCGACTGGCCCCCGATGATGTAGTCTCGTCCTGTGGCCTGAAACCCGTGAGCTGTTGCAGCATGTCCAAATACTGCCTACACGCCATATATCTCATAGCAAAAGGCAGTGCAACGGCCATGCCATCAACGGGCAGGCCATATAAAACTTCCATGTCCTGCAGCGTGATGGTGGCCTCGCCAATGGGCAGGTGGAAAGTGTGTGTCTCCGGTCGCCACCGCTCAATCAACACCGTGATCAAAGCCCAGTCGAGTTGCAGCCGCCCGATTTGAAAAATCCTATAGAATCTTGTATCCTGCAGGCACTAGACTACACGATGATGGAGATCTCTGTCCCTCAAAAAATCCCGCAGGTCGTCAACTCTCCTAGCGCGGAGAGTCTGGGACAGTAACTTTCCCTCCCATACGTGGGAGGACCTATGATCTCCCTGTAGCACTAATAACTCAGCGGAGTAAGGGTCGGGATGTATCCATGTCGTCAACTGTAAATTAAACAACATTAATTGTATATTTAATCTGTAAATTAAATAATTAATTTTTTGAGTTATACAATTTTTTAGAGTTATACAATATTTAATTGGACAGGGTATATATATCGATTGGGTTCCAGGCTCGATATTTTATGGCCTAGTAGCACCAAGCTATCCTGATTTCAATATTTTTATAATTTCATGTGTTTGTTTTATAAACTAAATTATTAATTTTTAATAATTTGATTAGACAAAGTATATATATATA
>MDKI01132154.1:0-15861 GCA_005239505.1 Nicotiana paniculata
CCCAGGATTATATTTGCAACGCCCGCTTAGTCTTCTACAAGACATAGTTGAGCGTGATAAGTATCCCTACCACAAATTCCATAGTAACACGCTCTTACTTGTATTCCGGTATATCAATCTTCTGAAGCAAACCACCAGAATTTTTTATGCTCATACTTGGCTTGTTAGCAAATCAAACACCTAGAAACATGCCCAACAATGTCGTTCTTCATCCTCCTACATAAATAATTTTGTTTCAAGTCATGATACTTCTTGGTAGCACCCAAATGAATAGAATATCGCGAACTATGAGCCTCTTCAAGAATTAACTCTCTCAATCCATCGCCATTAGGAACACAAACTCGACCCTGAAAGCGCAATACACCACCATCACCAACGGTCACTTTTTTAGCATCGCCGTGATGCAGCTTGTCTTTAAAGACAAGCAAGTGGGGATCATCATATTGGCTAGCCTTAATGTGCTCAAATAAAGACGACCGAGAAACAACACAAGCAAGGACTCTGCTCGGCTCTGAAATATCCAATGCCACAAATCTATTAGCCAACGCTTGAACATCCATAGCTAAAGGCCTCCCCTCAACTAGAATGAATTCTAAACTCCCCATTCTCTCCAATTTTCTACTCAAGGCATCTGCAACCACATAAGCCTTCACCGGATGATAGAGAATAGTGATATCATAATCCTTCAACAGCTCCAACCATCTTTGTTGCCTCAAATTTTTCTTTTTAAACATATGCTGAAGACTTTAATGGTCTGTATACAACTCATGAAACAGCCTTACAAATAATGCCTCCAAATCCTAGCGTGTGCATGATAGTTGCTAAATCTAAATTATGTACCTAATAGTTCTTCTCATGGGGCTTCAAGTGGCGTGAAGCATAGGCAATCACCCTACCGTCCTGCATCAACACACATCCAAGTCCTAAATGCGAAGCATCATAATAGAACGTGGCCCCGATCCTGAATGCAATATTGAAACTAAAGTTGTAGTCAAAACAGTATTGAGCTTCTAAAATCTCTCCTCAC
The DNA here is from genome assembly GCA_005239505.1 of Nicotiana paniculata. Classification (NCBI taxonomy): domain Eukaryota; kingdom Viridiplantae; phylum Streptophyta; class Magnoliopsida; order Solanales; family Solanaceae; genus Nicotiana; species Nicotiana paniculata. The sequence goes on from MDKI01132154.1 coordinate 1,028, forward strand.
ACTCGTCAGGCCATATTAACGGAGCACCCTTCTGAGACAACCTAGTCAATGGAACTGGAACACACGAGAAACCCTCCAAGAAGAAATGACAGTAACCAGTCAAACCTATAAAAAGTCTGATCTCCGTGGATGTAGAAGGTATGGTCCAACTCTATGATGCCCATATCTTCTTTCGATATACCTTGATCCTCTCATTGGGCACCACTTGGCCCAAGAATTCCATTGAATCTAACCAAAACTCATACTTAGAGAACTTGGCATATAACTTCTTCTCCGTTAGAATCTAAAGCACAATCCTCAAATGTTGTTGGTGTTACTCCGTACTACGGGAATAAACTAAGATGTCATCAATAAATACAATGACAAAAGAATCCAAGTAAGGCTAAAATACATTGTTCATCAAATGCATGAAAGTTGATGGAGCATTAGTCAAACCAAATGACATCACCAAGAACTCATATTGTCCATAACAGGTCTAAAAGCCATTTTAGGAATATACGTAGCCATGATCTTCAATTGATGATACCCCAATCTCAAGTCAATCTTAGAGAACGCCCTAGCAGCGTGAAGCTTATCAAACAATTCATAAATATGAGGCAGTGGATGTTTATACTTGATGGTAACCTTGTTTAATTTCTTGTAGTCAATGCACATCCTCATGAAACCATCTTTCTTCTTAACATATAGAACTGGGGCACCGTAAGGTGAAGAACTCAGCCTAATGAAACCTTTATCCAACAATTCCAATAACTATTCCTTCAATTTCATCTATTCTATTAGAGCCATGCGATATGGTGGAATGGATATGGGTTGAGTGCCCCGTGCCAAGTTTATACCAAAATTAACATCCCTATCAGGTGGCATGCCCGATAAGCTTGCAGGGAACACATCTGGGAACTCTCTCACTACGAGGACTGAATCAACCGTAGGTGTATCAGCACCAGCATCTCTAACAAAATCTAAGTATACCAAACATCCCTTCTCAATCATCCGTTGAACCTTCAGAAAAGAAACAACTCTACAAGGAATATGCCCAAGCGAACCTCTTCATTCCAAACTTGTCAACCCCAGCGTATTCAACATTACGGTCTTAGTGTGATAATCAAGAATAGTATAGTACAGTGATAGCCAATCCATCCCTAAAATCACGTCAATATCCACCATATTAAGACACAAAATATTAACCACAGCCTCATAGCCTCCAATAGTAACCACACAAGAACAGTAAATACGGTCTACCATAATAGAGTCCCCAACATGAGTAGCATAAATATGAGAATCCAAAGAATCACGAGACATATATAGATATGATGCAAAGTAGGATGACACATACGAATAGGTAGAACCTGGATCAAATAATATTAAAGCTTTTTTTGTAATGACCTGGTCAGTCATTTTGTGTATTGTAGCCATGTTCCCATGTTTATTACTAATTATGAGTTCATATGTGGCTATGTGACTTTCCGGAGTGGTTGGTTTGGTTCCGGAGATGTTTCGGAGTGATTCAGGACACTTAGTCCCAAGGTTGAAGGTTTAGGTTGGAAGATTTAACCGGAATTTGACTTTGGTGTAGACGACTCCGGAATAGAGTTTTGATGGTTTTGATAGCTTGTTATGGTGATTTTCGACTTAGCCATATGTCTGAATGTTGATTTAGAGGTCCGTAGGTTGGTTTGATGCTTTTGGGGAAAGCTGTAAAGTTGGAGGTTTGGAAGGTTGAGAGGTTTGATCGAGAGTTAACTTTGTTGATGTTGGGCTTAGAGTTTAGTTTTGGAAGTTGGAATAGGTCTGTTGTGTCATTTATAACTTGTGTGCAAAATTTGAGGTCAATCGAAGTTGGTTTTGTATGATTCAGCATTAGTTTTAGAAGTTGGAAGTTCATTTGTTCTTTATGCTTTGGGATGCGATTCATGATTTTGATGTTTTTTATGTGATTTTGGTCTTCTACTAAGTTCGTATAATGTTTTGGGACACGTTTGTATGTTAGGGTGGGGTCCCGGGGACCTCGGGTGTGATTTGGATCAAGTTGAGAATGCGATCGCGAAGTTCTAAGTGTTTATGTAACGTGAACGCGAGTGTGGGGACGTGTTCGCGAAGAAGGAAGGAGAGGCCTGGGAATTTCATGCGATTGTTCATCGCAATCATGTGTGGCTGTCTGTGAACGTGTCAGTTTGGGTGACTGGTCATCAGTTGCATGACCTGGAGACCACGTTCGCTTAGAAGGATTTTACTACTAGAGATTTTTGTTCTTCGCGATCTCGAAGGACTTTCTGCGATCGCTAAGTGTAATAATTGGGCAACGGGGTTTAAAATCCCAAATCGAGGGTTAGAGTACTATTTTACAGTTTGAGTTGTAAAGCTCGGTTTTGAGTGATTTTAGATGGAATTTTCACGTATTGGTTCGGGATAAGTATTTTTTACTCGGATTTGTCATTATTTCATGATTCCATTTTTGGTTTAGAATTTAATTAGTGAATTAAAGTGAAAAATGGAGGATTTTGTTGAAACTTTGCAAAAATGAAAAATGGAGGTTTGAAGGTCGATTTGAGGTCGAAATTGGGTAATTTTGGTATCGTTGGACTCATGAATGGGTATTCGGAATTTGTGAATTTTGTCAGGTTCCAGGTGCGAGCCCGGGGTTGACTTTTTGATATGGTTAAATATCTTTGATTTATCTTTAAAATCACTTCCTATAGCTTTTTTTATAATATTACGTTATTTTGGATAGATTCGAGTCTTCCGGAGGTGGATACGCACAAGAAGGGCTTGTTAGCAGAGTCATTTGGTTTGCTAGAGGTAAGTTTCTTATCTAAACTTAGTTGAGGCATTAGTTTCCTGAATTATTTGTGATAGTTACGTGCTATGGGTGGCGCATATGTGGGGGTTGAGCCCATATGTGTGTATCGGGGTACTATTTACATGCTCGCGGTAGTGTTGAGGCTATGACATTCCTTGAAATGATTGATAAGCTTCAATTTGAGATGTTCCTCCTATTTGTACCCCTCGCTGAGCTATTTGTATCATATTTGAGATTTCGTTGAGGTTATTCTTCTGGTTGAAACTGATAAACTGCTATTTCTTTATGGAAATTATTTATTCTAGCTGTGGTAGCACATATTGCATATGCCTACACTATAGCATGTTATTTATACCAGTCCAGGAGTATGAAACTTGATAATCATTAATCATGTTCATGTAATCCTACATATTTTCTTTCCCTAAGTCATGAGCTGGACTGGTAGCCTCTGACCACGCCAGGCAATTGTGATTATTGGCACGTGAGTTGTCCGTGCAGAACGTGAGTTGTCTGTGCGGTTGATTGTATTAGCACGTGAGTTGTCCGTGTAGCATGTGAGTTATTCGTGCAGCGTATGGATATGGATCCATCCCCTAGGTTTACCCTCTCATGTTTCTCTCTTGATGATGTACAACAGTTATTGAGGAAAACTGATTAGTGGCTTGGTATGGATATGGAAAGGTTGAGGAAAGTCTGGCTAGTGTTGTTTTGGAATTGCATTTCATCTTTACTTGCAACTTTCTTGGTTTATTATCTGACTACTGCATATCATCTTATATGTTGTACCATGAATGAACAGATATTTTAAGTAAATTTACATACACACACACACACACGGAGATAGCCCTTTCAGTATCTTATATGTGTTCACATTACAGTTCTATACTTGTTGGATTTTATGAAATTGTACAACTCATAGCAGGTATCATTTATAATTCTTGCTTTTTTTTACATCGCCTAGGTTAGTTACGATACTTATTGAGTACATTGGGTCAGTTGTACTCATACTACTCTCTGCACTTAATTGTGTAGATCTAGGTGTGGGGACCAGTTACCAGTAGTAAGCTTGCTTGTTGGGACTAAGTTAGAGAGGTGAGGTAGAGTTGCATCCTTGGTCGATGTTTTGACTTGTCTTTTCCTTACATATTGTTGTTAGCGTTCGGAAAATGTTATTATTTTTCAGTTTTAGACCTTTATTCCATTGTAGAGCTCATGACTCCGTATTTACCAGTTTCTGGGGGATTTAACTTGCAGTTTGGTTGTATCGATATCTCGTATTTATGTTACTTCTATAAGTTCTGCTATTCTTTTTTATTATTATTATGTTTCAGCTTGCCTAGCCAGTATGTTAGGTGCCACATGACGGGTTGGGATTTTTGGTCATGACAAGTTGGTATCAGAGCCCTAGGTTCATAGGTATTACGAGTCATGAGCAAGTTTAGTAGAGTCTTGAGGATCAGTAAGGAGACGTATGTACGTATGTTCAAAGGGATACTAAACTGTTAGGAAACTTCACTTTCTTGTATCCTTGTCGGGGGGATTTGTTATTTTCAAAGATTTGAACTTGACTCTTCTATTCTATCACAGATGGTGAGGACACATGTGCCAATCAGGCGGACGGCCACCAGTAACACCAACTAGGGTCGTGAGAGGTCGGGGTTACGGTAGAGGCCGAGGTGTGACTCGTACCATAGCCAAAGCAGCACCTGTGGAGCCACAGTTGCTCCAGCTCAGGAGCAGGTACTAGATGTGTTTAGGCCGGTGGGACTAGCTCAGGCACCAACAGTGCCTATTGTGATTCCTTGCCTTCGGGAGGCCTTAGTCCAGATTTTGACTATGTGTGTGAGTCTGTCTCGGGTAGTCTCAGTTCCAACTGTACGAGCAACTTCACAGGCTAGAGGAGGTGCCCAGACTCCTGCCATGCGTACTTTAGAGCAGCTAGCTTTGGGTCACCAAACACCAAGTGTATTGCCAGTTCAACCGGTTGCTGCCACTCAGGCCAAGGTAGGTCCCCATATGAGTGATGAGAAGCATAAGAGATTGGAGCGATTTAGGAGAGGGCAGAGTCAAAGGATGCTCAGGATTTTATAGACCAATGTCGGGAGATTCTTTGCACCACAGATATTTGCGACACCAGTGGAGTTCCATTCACTACTATTCAGCTGACAGGGACAGCCTACCAATGGTGGCAGTCTTATGAGTTGAGTAGGCCAGTCGATGCAGTGCCACTTACATGGCATGAGTTCTCATTTTTCTTATTAGAGAAGTTTGTCCCGCAAACTCGCTGAGAGGAGTTGTGTAGGTAGTTCGAGCAGCTATAGGGTATGACCGTGACTCAGTATGAGATGATGTTTTCAGAGTTCTCTCATCAAGTGGTATGGTTGGTTCCCACTGAAAGGGAGAAGATTAGGAGGTTCATTTATGGCCTCAACTATGGATTACGCTCCATTATGGCTCGTGAGGTTGCGATAGGTGCAAGGTTTGACGTGGTGGTCCATATTGGTATACGCTTAGAGTTGGTTTGCAGACAGGAGCATAAGGATCGGGAGGCCAAGAGGCCTCGTAGTTTAGGTGGTTTCAGTAATGCCTTATCTGTAGGCCAGTACCATTACAGTGAGGGACATTTTTCTAGACATGTTCAGGCATCTCGCCATGTTCCTCGTGGTTCTTAAGTTAAGAATAGTTCCTAAAGTGCACGCCCAGCTCAATTTTCATTTAGTGTGTTGCCAGCACAGAGTTCTTTTCATGGTTCATCTGCACAAGGTTCCCCGGGAAGCTATTCAAAAATATCATGGGCAATAGCTCCGTCAGAGGAGAGGTTGTTTGGAGTACGGGGACTTGAGTCATCTCAAGAGGGATTGCCCCAGATTATTTGGTAGGGTTCCACATCATAGTTCTCAACCTATGGTTCCAGCACCAGCAACTACACCACCTGTACATCCAACTCGGAGTGGAGCTCAATCAGCTCGAGGCCGCCCTAGGATGGTAGGTCGATCAGGTGGTGGTCAGGCCCATTGCTATGTATTTCTAGCTAGTCCAGAGGTCAATTCCTCCAATGCCATGATCACATGCATTGTTTCAGTATGTCACAAGGATGCCTCGGTATTACTTGATCCTGGTTCCACTTATTCATAAGTTTTGCTCGTTATTTGGATATGCCCCGTGATTCTTTAGCTATGCATGTTCATGTATCTACATCGATAGGTGATTCTATTATTACAGACTGTGTGTATCGGTCGTGTATGGTGATCAGAGACAAGATTTGATATTATACTACTTAGCATGGTTGATTTTGACGTGATTTTAGGCATGTATTGGTTGTCACCATGTCACTCTATTCCGGATTATCACGCTAATACATTGACGTTGGTGATGCTGGAGTTGCCTAGGGTCGAGTGGAGAGGATCCCTGGACTATGTTCCCAATAGAGTGATTTCATATTTAAATGCCCAACAGATGGTTGAGAAAGGATGTCTGGCATATTTGGATTTTGTGAGGGATGTTAGTACTGATGCTCCTATTGTTGAGTTATTTCCGATAGTGAGAGTCTTTCTGGATGTGTTTCGTGCAGACCTGTCGGGCATTCCACCCAATAGGGACATTGATTTTGGCATTGATATGGTGTCGCGCACTCAGCCTATCTCAATTCCACAGTACTTATGGCACCAGCAGTGTTGAAAGAATTAAAAGAACAACGCCATGAGCTACTTGATAAGGGATTCATCAGGCCTAGTGTGTGGCCTTCGGGTGCGCCGTTTCTGTGCATTGATTACAGGCAATTTAACAAAGTTACAATTAAGAACAAGTACCCACTACCGAGCATTGATGACTTATTTGACCAGCTTCAGGGTGATAAAGTGTTCTCAAAGATTGATTTGAGGTCTGGGTATCACCAGTTGAAGATTTGAGATTAAGATATTCTGAAGAATGCTTTCAGGAATCGATATGGTCACTACCAGTTTCCAGTTATGTCATTTGGGTTGTCCAACGCCCTAGAAGCATTTATGTAGTTAATGAATAGTGTATTCCAGCCATATATCGGTTCTTTCTTCATCGTATTCATTGACGACATCTTAGTATACTCTCACAATCGAGAGGATCATGAGCAGCATTTGAGGATTGCTCCGGACCTTGAGGGAGAAGAAGTTATATGCAAAATTCTCAAAGTGTGAGTTCTAGATTGATTCAGTGTCATTTTTGTGTCATAAGGTATCTAGTGAGGGGATTAAGGTAGATCCAAATAAGATTGAGGCAGTTCATAGTTCGCCCAAACCGTATTCAGCTACTGAGATTTGGAGTTTTCTTGGTTTGGCCGGATATTATCGTCGTTTCGTAGAGAGTTTCTTGACCATTGCTGCACCTTTGACCAGATTGACCCAGAATGGTGCTCCACTCAGGTGGTTCGATAAGTGTGAGGAGAGATTTCAGAAGCTCAAGACCACCTTGACCATAGCTCCAGTTCTAGTTTTTCCTTCAGCTTCTGGTTCATATACAGTTTATTGTGAGGCTTCTCGGATTGGTATTAGGTGTGTCTTGATGTAGGAGGGTAGGGTGATTGCTTATGTTTCGCGCTAGTTGAAGACCAATGAGAAGAACTACCTTATTCATGATCTAGAGTTGGCAACCATTGTCCACGCGTTGAAGGTTTGGAGGCATTATCTCTACTGCGCGTCTTTTGCGGTATTCACAGATCATCGGAGTCTACAGCACTTATTTAAGTAGAAGGATCTGAATTTGAGGTATCGGAGGTGGTTAGAGTTGTTAAAAGACTATGATATCACCATTTTGTATCATCCTGGGAAAGCCAATGTGGTGGTCGATGCCTTGAGTAGAAAGGCGAAGAGTATTGGTAGCCTTGCATATATTCCAAGTGGTGAGAGACCATTAGTGTTGGATGTTCAGACCTTGGCCAATCAGTTCATGAGAGATGTTCTGGAGCCTAGCCCCGGGTTCTTGCTTGCATGGTTTCTCGGTCTTCTTTGTATGAGCGCATCATAGAGTGTCAGTATGACAACCCCTATCTGCTTGTCCTTAAGAACACATTTTGCCCAATGTAAATGGATTGCATGAGCGGATTCATGAGGAAGCTTACAGTTCATGGTACTTCATTCATTCGGGTGCCGCGAAGATGTATCAGGATTTAAAGAAGCAATATTGGTGGAAAAGAATGAAAAAAGATATAGTAGAGTATGTGGCTCGGTGCTTGAATTGTCATTAGGTGAAGTACGAGCATCAAAGGCTAGGAGGCTTGCTTCAGAGACTTGAGATTCCCCAGTGGAAATGGGAGCGTGTTACCATGGATTTCTTTGTTGGGCTCCCGTAGACTTTGAAGAAATTGGATGTAGTTTGGGTAATTGTGGACCGCTTGACTAAGTCCAAACATTTCATTCCGGTAGTGACCACCTATTCTTCAGAGCGGATGGCTTATATATATATCCTTGTGATTGTTCGCCTTCATGGCGTGCTAGTGTCTATTGTTTCTAATCGAGGCACGCAGTTCAGATTTCGTGAGTTAGGCACGCAGGTTGATTTGAGTACAGCATTCCACCCCTATACGGATGGACAGCTCGAACGCACCATTCAGATCTTGGAGGATATGTTACGCGCCTGTGTTGGATTTTGGGGGTTCCTAGAATCAGCTTCTACCGCTTGCTAAGTTTTCCTACGAAAATAGCTATGAATCGAGTATTTAGATGGCTCCTTACGAGGCCTTATATGGGAGGCGGTGTCCTTTTCTAGTTGGTTCGTTCGAGCCGAGAGAGGCTAAGTTATTGACTACTAATCTGGCTAGGGATGCCTTGGAGAAAGTTGATTCATGATACTTCGTGGAGCAGTCTAGGCAGGATAGTTATGCTAATAGGAAGATTCACGATGTCGCATATATGGTAGGTGATAAGGTTTTGCTCAGGGTTTTGCCCATGAAAGGTGTGATGAGGTTTAGGAAGAAAGGCAAGTTGAGCCCTCAGTATATTGGACATTTTAAGGTGTTTCAGAGGATTGGAGAAGTGGCTTACAAGCTTGCATTGCCACTTAGTATATAGGGTGTTCACCTAGTGTTTCATGTTTCTATGCTTCGGAATTTTTATGGTGACACGTCTCATGTTTTGGACTTCAGCACAGTTCAGTTATATGGGGATTTGACTTCTGATGTGGAGCAGGTGGCCATTTTGGACTAGTAGGTTAGAAAGTTAAGGTCAAAGAATATTGCATCAATGAATTTAATTAGAGAAGTCAGTCAGTTGAGGAGGCTACTTGGGAGGACGAGGGGGGAGATGGGAGCAGCTATCAACACCTATTTGAGACTCCAGGTATGATTTTAGACCCGGCCAGCCGTTTTGTGTATTGTAGCCTCGTTACCCTGTTTATTGCAATCTATGTTCATTTGTGGTTATGTGACTTTTTGGGGTGGTTGGTTTGGTTTCGGGGATGTTTCGGAGTGATTTGGGACACTTAGTCCCAAGGTTGATCGGGGAGGACTTTCCGCGATCGCTAAGTGTAATAACTGGGCAGCAGGTTTAAAATCTCAAATCAAGGGTTAGAGTATTATTTCAAATTTTGAGTTGTAGAGCTCGGTTTTTGAGCAATTTTGGAGGGAATTTTCATGTCTTGGGATCGGGAGTGTTTTTTATTTGGATTTGTCATTATTTCATCATTCCATCTTTGTTTTAGCATTTAATTAGTGAATTAAAGTGAAGAAATGGGAATTTTGTGGAAACTTTGCAAAAAGTGAAAAATAGAGGTTTGAAGGTTGATTTGAGGTCGAAATTAGGTGATTTTGGTATGGTTGAACTCATAATTAAATGGGTATATGTAATTTGTGAATTTTTTTGGGTTCCAAGGTATGAGCCTGGGGTTGATTATTTATTTTGGTTAAAGATCTTAGCTTTATCTTTTGAAATAACTTCCTACAGCTTTTATTGAAGGTATTATGTTATTTTGGCTAGATTCGAGCTTGTCGGAGGTTGATACACATGGGAAGGGCTTGTTAGTAGAGTTATTTGTGATAGCTACATGCTACTGGTGGTGTATATGTGTAGGGTTGAGCCTATATACGTATATAGGGGTACTATTTCCATGCTTGGGGTAGTGTTGAGGTTATGACATGCCTTGAAATGATTGATAAACTTCAATTTGAGATGTTCTTCCTATTTGTACCCCTTTGTGAGCTATTTGTACCATATTTGAGATTTCGTTTAGGTTGTTCTTCCGGCGGGATCTAATAAACTGCTATTTCTTGATGGAAATTATATGTTCTAGATGTGGTAGCACATATTGCACATGCTTACACTATAGCATGTTATTTATACCAGTCCAGGAGTATGAAACTTGATAATCATTAATCATGTTCATATATTCCTGCATATTTGCTTTCTCTGTGTTATGACATGGACTTGTAGCATGTGGCCAAGCCGGCCAATTATGATTATTGGCACGTGAGTTGTCCATGCAGTTGATTCTATTAGCATATGAGTTGTCCGTGCAGTACTTGAGTTGCTCATGCAGATCCAGTTATTGATATTATTAGCACGTGAGTTGTATGTGCAACACGTGAGTTGTTCGTGCGGTTGATTCTATTAGCATGTGATTTTTCCGTGCAGCGTGTGGATATAGATTCATCCTCCAAGGGTCACCCTCTCATGTTTCTCTCTTGATGGTGTACACATGGTTATTAAGGAAAACTGATCAGTGTTTTGGTACGGATATGGAAAGGTGGAGGAAAGTCTGGCCAGTGTTGTTTTGGAATTACATATCATCTTTACTTGCAACTTCCATGGTTTATTATCTGATGATCTGCATATCATCGCATATGATGTACCTGGCTGAACATATATTTTGAGTAATTGTACACACAACACAAATAGCCCTTTCAGTATCTTATACATGTTTATATTATTGTTTTGTACTTGTTGGATTTTATGAAATTGTACAGGTCATAGCAGGTATCATTTATAATTCTTGCTTCTTTTACGTCACCAAGGTTATACGATACTTATTGAGTACATTTGATCGGTTGTACTCATACTATACTCTGTACTTGATTGTGCAGATCTAGGTGTGGGGACCAGTTACCAGCAGTAGTCTTGCTTGTTTGGGTTGAGTTCGAGAGGCGAGGTAGAGCTGCATCTTTGGTAGCAGTTTTGAGTTGTCTTTTTCTTACATATTGTTGTTACAGTTCAGACAGTGTTATTATTTTTCAGTTTCGGACTTGTATTCTGTTGTAGAGCTCATGACTCTATATTTACTAGTTTCTGGGGGATTTACCTTGTATTAGCAATAGTTGGTTGTATTGAGATTTCAAACTTATGTTATTTCTATAAGTTCCGTTGTTCTGTTTCTTTATTGTTATGTTTCGGCTTGTCAAGTCGGTGTGTTAGGCGCCATCACAACGTGTTTGGATTTTGGGTTGTGACATTCTCTATAATAGACTAGAATAATACCTATAATTATTGCGTCCTGTGTGATTGCCTCCGTCCTACCAGGAAAAGCATAATAACGGGCTTGACCTCCCCCTCTAGGATGACCTCTACATACATGCCCCCCACCTCTAGCTGGATGTGCAGGTGGTGTAGCATCTGGAGCGGGAATCATAGCTTGGGTACCCTCCTAGGGTCCACTCATCGAAATCCTGGAACAATCTCTCACATATGCCTCGTATCACCATACTCATAACAACCCTTCTGCTGACGCGACTGCTAGAACTGAGTCTGCCCCGGACTACTGGAATAACCTTTGTAAAAACCTCGTGCAGGAGGTGCATTGAATGATTATTGTCCAGAACGAGTGTTCTGAAATTCCTAGCTAGATTGAGCACTATGTGAAACATGAAGTGCCGACTGAACTGGACGATTGACATAGCCTCTACCATGACGACACTTACCTCTAAAGTAGGCACCACTAGATCCTCCAAAACCACTAGGCTTCTTAGCCTCCCTATCCTCTCTCTCCTACCTGTGGAAACGCTCAAGTCTCCCATCAATCTCCACAACCTGATGAAATGAAGTCTCAATCTCCATCTCACATGACACCCCAAACCTAAGGCTGTAAGTGAGTCCCTCAACAAATCTAGAAACTTTCTCCTTCTCAGTAGAAACCAAAGGATATGCATAGCATGATAACTTTGTAAACCTCATAGCATATTAGCACAGTCATACCGTCATGGTGCAAATGCTCAAACTCACTATGCAACTTGTCTATGTGGGTCTGTGGGATAAACTCCCCCCCAAAAAGATCGAAGAACTGCAGACCATGTGAGTGGTGATGCACCAGTAGGTCTACTCCACTCGTAAGTCTACCACTTGTATGTCCGCCCAAACAACTGAAAAGTAGTAAACTCGATCCCGTTTGACTCCACCAAACCCAAAGTACGCAAGATACGATGACACTGATCCAAGAAACCATGTGCATCCCCAAAAGTCCCTCTACTAAAATGGGATAGACGGAGTCTCTGAAACCTCTGCATCCTCTACTGCTCCTCAGCAGACAAGACTGGCCCTATCTCGGGCTGAACTGCAACTATTGGTTGCACCTGCAGAAAAGTCAGTGTCTAATAAACATGAGTCCGCTGCTCCAGAGTATGTTCAGCGGGAGTCTAGGCTCCTTCCGCGGCATGTAAATTAGCTGGTGCAACTGGAATCGATCCTGCCTAAGTCACGCTCTCAAACATACTCATAAAGTGCGCTTGAGTCTACAGAAGTCCAGATGTTGTGATAGGAGCCTCAGGTGCCTGCTCAATATGATCAGGCTCCTTCTCCTTAACTAGAGCTACTGGTGGCTCCACAACTATTGCCCTAGTAGGTTCTCTAGCTGTGACGTGTGTCCCACCTCGGCCACTACCTCGACCCTAGCATCTCGGGGCTCTAACAGGGGGCACTAGTGTCTGCTCGTGTCCTCACCATCTTTGAAAGAATAGAAGAGTAAAGGTTCAAACTTTAGAATAAATAAATCCGCACAATAAAGAATGAAAGAAAGTGAATTTTTTCTAACAGTCCAGTAGCCTCTCGAAGATAAGTACAGACATTTCCATACCGATCTGCAAAACTTTACTAAACTTGCTCATGAGAACCTATGAACCTAGGGATCTGATACCAACTTGTCATGAGCCAAATCCCACTAAGGGGTCGCGATGACACCTTACCTCTAACACTAAGTAAGCCAATCACATTAACAACATTAAATCATCAAAATATGAAGGAAAAAAAATTAAGTCTAAATCATCATGAATAGCGGAATAAGTGATAAACATCAGCCAAAATGACAATACAAAATACAACTCCTAAACCAGGTAGTACAGAGTCATGAGTTCAAACCAGATACATAAAAGATCTCAAAATACAATACTATCTGAAGAGAAAATGATATCTAAATAAGGGACAAGACTCCAAGGGGATACGGCGGCCATGCAACCCTACCTTCAATCCTCTCGCTCAGCAAATGCAATCACTTACGTGGTCTGCTGCCTCCAATACCCAGATCTGCACAAAAATATGTAGAAGTGTAGTATGAGTATGGTATAACATGTACTTAGTAAGTATCAAGACTAACATCGGTGAAGCAATGACGAGGTTCAAGTCATGTGATACTTACTAATCAAAGAATTTGTGCAATATATTCAATAACTTGCAACAAAAATATAATGAGATACAATACCGAAACTTTACAAAATATGAAATATCAACTCAACTTAAGTAAATCCATCTTGACAATTCAAATATTCAAATAATAACACAGGCATAGAAGAGCATGTTAAATTCAACGTGAAAACATTTAAGGATGCATGACAAAGCATAAATAATGCATGTGCATGATCAAGATTGCCACCCTTATACCCTCACATGATCATCAACGGTGAAATATCGGTGAAATTCCACCCTTATGCTCCGTACATCAAAGTTAGTAAAATGCCACCCTTATACTCCACACATCATCAATAGTGAAATGTCATCCTTATACTCCACACAACAAAATCAATCACAACAATCATTGTACCATAATCCACATGTACACCATCAAGTGAGAATATGAGAGGGTGACCCTAGGGGATGGATCCTTATCCACACATTGCACGAAAAAAACCTCGTGCATCACAATAATCACAATCACACCGCAAAAACCTCGTGCCACAATATCATCTCAATCGAAAGTCAAAGACCTCGTGCCACAATATTATCTCAATCGCAAGGGAAGGACCTCGTGCCATAATATCATCACAATCGCACGTCAAAGACCTCGTATTACAATATCATCACAATCGCACGGCAAAGACATCGTGTCATAATATCATCACAATCACAGAGCAAAAACCTCGTGCCAATACCCATTCAATTGGCCCAACATATCCACACGTGCCATGATCATAACAATGAAATATATCAAATTATCATCAAAAGACATATGCTCAATATCAATCAACAAAGTGCACAAGGACATGATAATCAGAAAAATGCAGATAAGTGTTCAATATATAAAGCATGATCACGGCTAAATCGATTGTAGCAACCAAGTTCGTATAGTCATAGAATGATTAATCATATCTCATATAAGTCATATAATCACAATAAGACATAATAGAAGCCTAAATTCTAATACGTTCATAACCACACATAGCACCCGTGTACACGCCCCTCATCTTGCATAAACGTCGTTTGCACATAATATAATTAGACAAATAAGGCCAAATTCTAACGGTTATTTTCTCACACAAGATTAAGCAAGATACTTATCTCAACAAGCTCAAATGAAACTTCTAAAATATCATTTCCCTTAGAACACACCTTCAACCAACTCGAATCTAGCAAAAATAACTCAATAACAACAAACAATGCTATAGGAATCAAGTTCAAACAAAAAAGATTCAGGGTGTGTTTGGTATGAAAGAAATTATTTTTCGGAAAATATTTTTCAATTTTCTCATGCTTGGTTGGTTTAAATGTTTTGGAAAATATTTTTCCTATGAACTCATTTTCCTTCAAAAATATTTTCCTTATCAAGAGAAGGGAAAACATTTTTCAAAACTCCTTCTCAACCTTCCCCACCCTCA
>ML353204.1:0-56285 GCA_005239505.1 Nicotiana paniculata
AAATGTATTTTTGCAGAAGTTGTATTCTCGCTTCAGAAAACTGTAATTTGTTCATTTATGCATCTTGTAAAGGACTGGACTGAATATTCAGTTTGTTTATTTTTTTTTTGCCTTTTAATTTATAGCGCCCAAACTAAATTCTGAGGCAAATTTTTCTGGAACTTTAAAGTTGTTTGCTATAAAAATAGTTCAACAAAAATAGGTGTTTAATCAAAAGAGAAAATGATATTCGAATCAGCCCACATGAAACTTTTGTAAACAAATTTTATTGTTGGATTCTAGAAGCAGTTGTTTTCAAGAATTCGTCTGATGCAATTTAAGTGGATTCAGTAGATCATTTTAGCTCATTTTGTATCTTGTTAAAATTTCCTGAAATCAATGTATGAACACTTCTGAACATAGAAGCATGCGATTAGGTTATTCGAAATTGATAAGAACTGTTAATCTAGAACTGGGCAAAACTGCATGTGTTGTTTCTTCATTAGAAATTACAAAGTTCCAAAATTAAAGTAATTCAGGCTTACCAATTTGAAGTGAGACCGGTATGTGACGTATTTATATGTCTGTGATATTTGTAGGTGTATGTATATTACACGAATAAGGTGCATTTTTATCATTTATAAAACTAGAAAGCAAAGGCCTTTAAGATTCGATTAAGAGTTGGATTTCCCAATCGATAGTCTTCTCTCATAAATAGCTAACTAGGATGGCCTAACGTGATAAAACAAGGCTAGATGAGGTCATAGCCTATAAGATGCTCTTTTAGAACAACGAATACCGTTTAGGAGATCCTCTAGGTAAAATGGAATACCCTTAGTTCGAAATTTGGATAAAATCAAATATCATACCGAAGCTACCTAACCAACATTCGGGAGCGACAACTCATGTCCCCGTCTTTAAACTTCAAAAATTATGATAAAAATCACATGTTGTAATTACGGGTGCATTTCATGTGGCGAAATTACAATGTGTCCAAAACAAACAAGTGCACGCCATCGTGACTTGTTCCAAGATAAATCCATAAATATCAAAACCGATTTATACACATCTCGTAAGCTGAAATACTACTTTTAGATAAAGATTCCAAAACTTAGAGAATAGTTGAATATCGCCTCAAATAGGCATATTTAATCGTCATGACCATAGTTATGACTATATAATCTTCACTCGGGTGTGGCAACTCATGTCCCCGACGCTAACTCAAAACAATAATAAAAAATCAACATGTTGTAAAGTGCGGGTGCATTTCATGTGGCGCATTTACAACGTGTCCAAAAAATAACAAGTAAACGTCATCGTGACTTGTATTCCATGTATATCAAAAAGCGGGTAACAAGTAAAAGCACAATAGGTTTAAAAATGTGTAAATAATCAGATAATTTAGGCCAAATATTAATAGTTAAACCGTGCTAGAACCACGGAACTCGGAATGCCTAACACCTTCTCCCGGGTTAACAGAATTCCTTACTCGGATTTCTGGTCGCAGACAAACTAAAACAGAGTCTAAATTTCCTCGATTTGGGATTTTAAAATGACATGGTGTCCCGGAGCATCGTCAAAAATCCGGGTGGCGACTCTGAAAACTAAACTAAATTCCAAATCTGAATAATGTCACTTTAATTGGAAAAACTCCCTCTCTATCCTTCATTAATCAGCGGGTAGCGGAAAAAGGATGTGTGACAGTGTATTACCGTCATTTTATAGAGGGATTCTCATCTATTGCAGCACCTATGACCGGGCTGATCTAGAAGGGTGCTCCGTTCAGGTGGACGGAGGAGTGTGAGTAGAGCTTTCAGAAGCTCAAGATAGCTTTGACTACAACCCAGTATTGAAATTGCCTACAGGTTCGGGGTCTTACACTATATATTATGATGCGTCGTGGATTGGTCTTGGCACGGTGTTGATGCAGGACGGTAGGGTGATTGCCTACGTGTCCAGGCGGCTGAGGGTGCCTGAGAAGAACTATCTTGTCCACCACCTTGAGTTAGCAGCTATTGTTCACGCCCTGAAGATTTGGCGCTACTATTTGTACGGTGTTCCTTGTGATATTTACACTGATCATCGGAGTTTGAAGCATCTGTTCAAGCAAAAAGATCTTAACTTGCATCAGCGGAGCTGGTTGGAGCTACTTAAAGACTATGATATCACTATTTTGTACCACCCAGGAAGGCTAATGTGGTGGCCGATGCTTTGAGTCATCGGGCGGAGAGTTTGGGGAGTTTGGCATATCTTCCAGCAGCAAAGAGACCCTTAGAATTGGATGTTCAGGCCTTAGCCAACCAGTTTGTGAGATTGGATATTTCTAAGCCGAGTCGAGTGTTGGCTTGTGTGGTCATGCGGTCTTCTCTTTATGATCATGTCAGGGAGCATCAGTATGATGACCTCCACCTGCTTGTCCTTAAGGACACGGTCCAGCACGATGATGCTAAGGAGTTCACCATTGGGGATGATGGCGCATTGAGTATGCATGGCAGGTTATGTGTGCGTAATGTAGATGCTTTACGTGAGTTGATTCTTCAGGAGGCTCATAGCTCGCGGTACTCCATTCATCCGGGTTCCGCGAAGATGTATCAAGACTTGAGGCAGCGTTACTAGTGGAGGGGGATGAAGAAGGACATAGTGGAGTATGTTGCTCGGTGCCTAAATTTCCAGCAGGTGAAGTATGAGAATCAGCGGCCGGGTAGGTTGATTCAGAAGTTAGAGATCCCCGAGTGGAAATGGGAGCGGATCACTATGAAGTTTCGTTGTTGGACTCTCACGGACTCAGCATAGGTTTGATGCAATTTGGGAGATTGTGGATAGGCTGACCAATTCAGCTCATTTCATTCCAGTGATGACTACATATTCTTTCGAGCAGCTGGCTCGAATCAACATCTGTGAGATCTTCAGGCTTCACGGCATACCGGTATCTATTATCTCTGACCGGGGTATGCAGTTTACATCACGGTTCTGGAGAGTCGTACAACATGAGTTGGGTACTAGAGTGGAGCTGAGCACAACATTTCACCCTCAGACAGACGGGCAGTCCGAGCCCACTATTCAGATATTAGAGGATATGTTTTGTTCGTGTGCGATGGAGTTTGGAGGATCATTGGACCAGTTCTTTCCACTTGCGGAGTTTGCCTACAACAACAATTATCAGTCGAGCATCTAGATGACACCGTATGAGGCTATGTATGGGAGGCGGTGCCGGTCCCAAGTGGGTTGGTTCGAGCCACGCGAGGCCCGATTATTGGGTACATACTTGGTCCAGGATGCCTGGATAAGGTGAAAGTGATTCAGGATCGACTTCTCATGCCCCAGTCCAGACAGAAGAGTTATGCGTACCGCAATTTTCGCGATGTAGCATTCATGGTGGGAGTGTGGTGTATTGGTAAAAAAGAGCTTCACACGTGTAATAAATCTTGATGGATTAGTAGTCTACATGGAGCAATGAAAACATGACAGCTGGACGGGACTTTAAGAAGAGGTATGAGGCAAAGAGGCACGACAAATCACACCTATGAGTTAATTAGCTACGGAAGTCTCAACCTGATTGAGAAGATGAAGAAACACTGCCAAAAGTGTATATGGGAAGAATAAAGGGAAGATTCAGAGATCTTCAAATTAGAGATCCATACGTTACACAACATTCACTCAACAGTTACGGCTCATTCATTGTAACGTTACATTAGAGTCATTATTAGTCATTAATGCTCAATCACCAAAAAAGGAAGACGTTATGTTAGGAAATTCCCTATATAAAGGAGAAAAATATAACCTGTAAGGGGAGGAAGAAACATTCGAACTATTATTGCAATATACTTACTTTTTGTGCATCTTACTGCTTTCCATTTACAAGTTTGACTACAATTATAATCTTATTATTTGGTCATCAGAAACCCGTGTTCTTCTTAAAATAGCTTTGGGAAAAGAATCCAATTCTTTTGTTAAAAAAATTGGTTCCGTTACTGGGAATCTGATAATCTTTGTTTGCTTTTCAAGCGATATCCTCTGAACTATGTCGAACTTCAACGACAACAACCAGGAAAGGAGTGGAGCCCCAGTTCCATCACCTTCAGGAACCCCACATGGTTCAAGGGAAAAATCCCCAGAAAGATAAAATAACAACAATGATAACAATGATCAAACGGTAGAACAAGATCGGGTAAAGCAAATGATTGCAGAGTATGTGAGCCAAGATTTTCAAGAATTTGCGAGGGGATTACCGGCAACGTTACCTGCACCACTGACACCACCCCCAATAATACCATCACCATGGAAAATCCTCAATCTGGGTTGGCAAACTCGGGAAGGGGAGATACTCCTAATGAATCTCTCGAAGCGAGACCAGGTATGTCTAATAACTCTGAATTACAGACCTTATTACTAACTTTGCAAAAACAGGTGAAGGAACAAAACGATCGAATCGAACAAATTCCTGGAGTACCACCTGTTATCAAAGGCATTGACGTTGATAGATATTCTCAGCAACCTTGGAAACCAAGCTCAGCACCCGTACCTATTCCAAAGAAGTTTAAAATGCCTGACGTGCCTAAGTATGACGGGACGACTGACCCACGCGACCATGTGACTGCTTTTACCACTGGAGTGAAGGGCAACGACTTAACAAAATAAGAAATTGAGTCGGTCCTAGTTAAAAAATTTGGAGAAACACTTACCAAAGGGGCACTAACCTGGTATTCTCTTCTCCCTGAAAACTATATTGATTCTTTTGCTGAGCTTGCAGATTTTTTCATAAAGGCACACTCCGGTGTGCAAAAAGTTGAGAAAAGGATGGAATACATCTTTAAAATAAAACAAGGAGAGACGGAACTACTTCTTGAATTTGTAGACAGGTTTCAATGAGAAAGAATGCAACTACCAAGGGTGCCTGATAATTAGGCAGCCACGACATTCGCAAGTAATCTAAATGACAAAAGTTCAGAAGCCACGATAAGACTCAAGGAAAGCTTGAGAGAATTCCCAGCTACGATGTGGAACGATGTTTATAACAGGTATAGTACTAAACTTCGAATAGAAGAAAATACCATTGCTCGTCCAAAAGAGGAAGATTATACCAGATCCAGACGTTCAGAATCAGAGAGAAGATTAGGTAAAAATAGGTAAGATCCTTACTTGGGACCATCGGGACGTGAAACTCGTCCCAAGTTTGAAAACACCAGGTCAGATTATGGACCACCAAGCAGAGATACGGGCTCGTCCTCATTTGGATCCAGAAGGGATCAAGATCAACGACCTAGAGGTAATGTGCGAATTGGGGATCACACATTTAATGTGAGTACCTCCGAACTAATTTTGGTGTTAAGAAATTTGGGTGATAAGGTTCGATGGACCAAAGAGATGAGGTCGAATCCGGATAAGAGGAACCCAGATATTTGGTGTGAATTCCATAACGATCATGGACACAGAACTGCAGATTGCAGATTTTTGCAAGGTGAGATAGAACAATTATTGAAACAGGGCTATTTGACAGAATTGTTCAGTGAAAAAGGTAAGCATGCATACATGAAGAACAGGCAAGAGCCCCCAAAACCTCCGTCTCCAAAGTGAACCGTCAACGTGATACACGGAGGTGAAGAAGTAAACGAAGTGGTCTGCAAAACGACCACGAAGTTCAAAATTACACACGGGAAACGGGTACGTGAAAATCTGAAAGCAGCCGATATAACCTTCGATGATGCAGATATCGGCGGATTAATGCTTCCTCACAATGATGCTCTGGTAATATCTTTACTTATTCATGACACTAACGTAAAAAGAGTGTTGATTGATCCAGGTAGTTCAGTCAATATCATTTTGCTAAGAGTCGTGGAAGAAATGCTATTGGGGAATCAAGTAATCCCAAGGGCACGAGCCATATCAGGGTTTGATAACCCTACGGCTATAACAAAAGGAGAAATTGAACTTAGCACTTATGCTGAGGGAGTGATCAAAAGTACCAGGTTCCAAGTCATCGATACTAACATGGCTTATAACGTAATCGTGGGAAGGCCATGGATCCACGACATGAAAGCAATACCCTCCACCTTGCATCAGGTAATTAAATTCCCCTCTGAATGGGTGATTCAGCAAAATAGAGGTGATCATCAAACCGCGAGAAATATAAATTCCATGGTACACTACAACAAAAAATTAAAGGTGAAAGAATCAAGGGATAAGGAAGTCTCCCGAGAAGGTGACACCGCCCAAACAGGCATGGAAGAAATCACTACCCAAATAGGGATGGAAGGTATTATTGTTGAAACATGTACGAAAGAAAATACTTACGAGAAAGTGAATCAAGTCACCACGGAAGAGGCATTGGACCACACGGATATAGATTCCAGACCGGACGTCATTCATGAACCGAAGGAAAATGAGCACATCAAAACAACTACGGAAGAGCTCGAAGTTGTTCCATTGTCTGAACGAAAGCCTGAACAGAAAGTGTACATAGGCATGAGGCCGAGTCCCGGTCGAAGAGGTAAGAGGCTAACGCAGATTGCTTTAGGTGGAACCACTAAGATATGACAGGTATCCCACTAGAGGTGATGACTCATAAACTAAATGAAGATCCATCATTCGTACCTCTTAAGCAGAAGAAAAGAAAGCAAGGACCATTCAAGAACCAAGTGATTGACGAAGAGGTACAGAAACTCTTAAAGATTGGTTCAATACGAGAGGCAACGTACCCTAACTGGCTAGCTAACACTATGGTAGTACCTAAAAAGAATGAAAAATGGAGAGTATGTGTAGATTATACTGACTTAAATAAAGAATGCCCCAAAGATTCATTCTCATTACCACATATAGATCAAATGATTGATTCCACCGCATGTCATGAATTGTTAAGCTTTCTCGATGTGTATTATGGTGATAACAAGATTAAAATAGATCACTCAGACGAGGAAAAAACCTCCTTTATTACAAGAAATGGGACTTATTGTTATAAAGTCATGCCTTTTGGCTTAAAAAACGCTGGAGCCACATATCAAAGGCTAGTGACCAGGAACATCTGGGAAAAATAATGGAAGTTTACATTAATGACATGCTGGTAAAATCAACACGGGCGGGAAACCATTTCCAGCACCTCTCTATTACCTTTGACATTTTACGCAGGTATAATATGAAGCTTAATCCAGAAAAATGCGCTTTTGGCGTGGAATCAGGTAAATTCTTGGGTTTCCTTGTGTCAAACAGGGGAATAGAGGTAAATCCTGATCAAATTAAGGCTATAGAAGAAATACCTGATGTACTTATAAATAAAAAAGAAGTTCAAAGACTAACGGGAAGAATTGCAGCCTTAGGAAGATTTATTTCCAAATCTTCCGAGAAAAGTTTTAAATTCTTTGCAGTTCTCAAAAAGAAAAACCGGTTCGAATGGACTGAATAATGTCAACATGCTCTCAAAGACCTAAAGTCTTACTTATCAAAACCTCTGTTGCTGTCAAAGTCAAAGGAGGGGGGAGCGACTATACGTCTACCTTGCTGTCTCGGAAATTGTTGTAAGTGCAGTATTGGTAAGGGAGAATAAAGGCAAACAATCTCCTATCTATTATGTAAGCAAGACATTACTGGATGCTGAAACTAGATATCCACATCTAGAAAAGTTAGCCTTAGCTCTAATCATGGCATCTAGAAAATTAAGGTCGTACTTTCAATGTCATCCAATCACAGTTGTGACCTCGTATCCATTAAGAAACATACTGCATAAACAAGAACTATCAGGAAGATTATCCAAGTGGGCCATAGAATTAAGTGAGCATGAAATAATATATCAGCCTAGGACTGCAATCAAGTCTCAAATTATCGCTGATTTTAGTAATAGCATTGTCCTTGAAGTGAATAAAGAGTTACAACTCTTCAACGGTGTTAATCCGGGTCTATGGACCCTATTTACCGATGGTTCTTCCGATATAAAAAGTGTCGGCTTAGGCATAGTCTTAATATCACCCACGGGTGAAAAGACACGGCAGGCTATCAAATGTTATCCTATAACTAACAATGAGGCAGAGTATGAAGCTGTTATTGCAGGATTAAAACTTACACGAGAGATTTCAATTGAGCAAATCGTGATCAAAAGTGATTCCCAATTGGTAGTAAATCAGATGCAGGGGACTTACATCGCTCGAGAGACTCGGGTGCTACGATATCTGGAAAAGGCACGAGAGCTCGTGAGACAATTCAAAACATGGAAGGTAGTACAAATACCTAGAGAGGAAAATGTTGAAGCAGATGCATTAGCTAACCTCGCAGCAGTCACGGAAGTAACAAACAAGGACAATGCAATTGTCGTTCATCTATTCCATTCAGCGATCGACCAGGACAGAAATGAGGTAACTTTCAACAATTTAACCTAGGATTGGAGAAACAAAATCCTAATTTTTTTACAGAATGGCACCGTACCTGAAGACAAGAAAATAGTTCAAGCACTTCGCCGCAAAGCTGCACAGTAATGACTCATTCACAACTCGTTATATCACAAAATGTTCGGAGGGCCCCCAGCAAAATGCCTCGGACCTAACCAAACGGAGTTTGTGATGAAAGAAGTCCACGAAGGACACTGTGGAAATCACTCAGGGGAGAGATCCTTAGTGAAAACCTTAATCAGAGCTGGATATTATTGGCCTAAGATGGAATAAGAGGCGTAGGACTTCGTATCCAAATGCGACAGGTGCCAAAGGTTTGCCAATAACATGTATCGACCAGCGGAATTATTACATCCCATAATATCCCCATGGCCCTTCATGAAATGGGGAATGGACATAGTGGGACCTCTTCTCACAACTAAAGGACATGTATGGTTTTTGCTCGTGCGAACCGACTATTTTACAGAAGGGGTAGAGGCAGAAGCATTCAAACAGGTGCGAGAAAAGGAAGTTAAAAGTTTCTTATGGCAAAACGTAATATGCCTCTTTGGGATACCGAAGGAGATCGTGTGTGATAATGGCCCACAATTCATAAGCTCCCAAATCACAGGATTCTTCGAAAGATGCCAAATTAAACGGATCACTTCAACGCCTTATCATCCCGTGGCTAATGGCCAGGCTGAGTCAACGAATAAAAAAAAGTCATCATCAACAATTTAAAGAAGCGGCTAGATAGAGCCAAAGGAAACTGGCTTAATGAGTTACTAGCGGTACTGTGGGCATACATGACAACTTCAAAAATAGCCACAGGAGAAACTTCGTTCGCGTTTGTCTATGGCTTAGAAACCTTAATACCTGTAGATATTGGCGAACCAAGCTTAAGGCTTACAATATCCACGGAGGAAGCAAACGACAACGAATTGAGGACCAATCTGGACCTGCTCAAATCATGGAGAGAACAACACTGATACGGTTGGCAGCTCAAAAACAAATCATAGAGCATTATTACAACAGTAAAGCTCATCTCAGGTACTTCAAGATTGGGACTTCGTCCTCAAAAAAGTCTTTTAATCAACTAAAGAAGCAGGCGCAGGAAAGCTAAATCCAAACTGGGAAGGAACCTACAAAATCCGAGGTATAGTTGGGAAGGGTGCCTACGATTTGGAAGCTATGGATGGCAGAATTCTACTAACAAGTTGGAATGACATTCACTTGAAGAAGTACTACTTTTAAATGAAAAGAAGTACCCCCGGTCAGTTATCACACGTTCGATTTTATTTTGAACATTTGAAATTTTACTAACCTTTTTAGATGATAGGCATAAAGTTAACCCATCACCAGATGATGATATTAGACCTGCAAAGACGCGAGGAAATAACTAAATTCCCGGTCTAGGGTTACACTTTCTGATGGACGTTTTAAAAGGTTAAGCAGTCATCATCTAAAAATTATATACCTTCGAGTCCCATATGTTTTTTCTTTTCAGGAAAAGGACCACAAGGAAGGAATAGTCAAGTGCTCGAGATTTCATTCTTCAAATCTCAAACACTTGGGGGACTATACAGTATGGAAGGCAAAGACGAAGCAAAAAAGATTATCAAAAAGTCAAAGCTCGAGCCTAAAGATCCATCTATCCAACAAGCCAAGTGATACGAGCAAAATCGGAAAAGCCAAAGACTCGAACAGAAATCCTAATCCAAAAAACTTTCAAACATGTTCAGGTTAAAAGGCAAAATGTTAGCTACGAGGAAGAAATGCACATCTTTGTACTTATTCAAAACAGTTGTGGATAAAAGATCATCATCATTGTACTCATTCTAAACTGTTGTAACTAAAAATAGTTTCGAAATCTTTGTACTCATATAGAAAACTGTTATCAAATAAAATAGTTACAGATGAAAAATCAGAATCCTTGTACTTGTTCAAAAAACTGTAAAACAGTTACGGATGTAAGAGCATTTCCCTCGTGCTTATTGAAAACTGTTGTCAACAAAAACAGTTACGGGTGAAAACCCCAATTTGAATAAAAACTGTTACGAACGAAAAACAGTTGCCCTCTTGTATTAACTCGAAAAAATTGTTACATAAAGAAAACATTTACGAAATACAAGTGTATATCAAATCTGTTAAAAGAAAACAGTTGCAACATGAGTTTTAGACGATAATCAAACACATGTAAAATGTTGTGAAAGTCCAAACAAAAACAACTTTCCTCAGAAACATTCTTAAACATGTGAAAAATTCATATCACTTTATTGCATTATTACACCTTTATGAAGTTGAGATGTCTTCTTCATTAAGTGTCGATCATAAAGGGACCTCTTTCACAAATTATGCCTACTACAAAAAGGCACACATTTTATGTGACACCGTGCCTATTACGAAAAAGTGCGAGTAATCTAAAGCATTCTATATGCAAAACTCAAAGGTAAAACTAAAAACTCAAAAAATAAATCATGCAAAAGACTTAAAGAGTAGAACAGAAACTCAACGGAAAAGAAAAGTCATACTTGCATTAATATATTAAAACGGCTAAGTAAAAACTAAATATTAACTTATACTTAGCCGTATAAATTTTTTATATATGCATTGAGGTGCCCCTAAGTTGTCATTTGGGGACTTTAGAGAGATCCAAATTTACCCCCGATGGGACTGGGGGTAACCACCAATTGAGTCAAAGAAAAAAAAAGGGTGAATCAACATCTTAATCTTCTTGAGGATGGGGATTGACTTCTTCATCAGAAGAAAGAGTAAGAGCAGCTTGGGACGAAGAGGCTCGGACAGCAGGAGTCTCACCTTCAGGTGGGGAAAGATCCAAACCTTGTTGAGCCTTTTCCATGGCTTCCTTGATCTTAACAATTTCAGCGTTAAGGTCGAAATCTCCCCGACTCATTTCCGTCAATGTATCGAGGAGAGAATTCATGTACGCCCAACTAACATCGACAGTTGCTGCCTCTTCGAGACTTTTATAATCTCTCTCCCATATCTGAAGCTCAGCTCTTAACCCATCCTTCTCAACTTCAGCAGCTTTATGGGCAGCCCTCAAAGGTAAAATTGACTCCTCCAAAGATTGGGTTTTGTCTAAAGCAATGTGAAGATCCTCCTGAGTTCGGGTAAGTGACTGCAAAAGCTCTCCTGAGTATTCCTCCTTCTGATCTAGCAAGGGTTTCAAGCTCCTAGCTTCTTTCGAGGCACGGGATAATTTCTCAACAAACGAAGAACCAAGAATGCTTTTGTCTTTGTCCGCTTGGTTAGAAGAAGCCTTCTCCACTGCCAACTCCGCAGCCACAAGTCTCGTCTGCCGCTCCAAGGTATTCTTTTCTTCTTCTAATGCTTCCATGTCGAGCCTCAGGCTTTCATATTGCCCCTTCTAATTCCCTGCTTCAGCATGCCACTCCTTTAGCTCTTGCTCCATGTTAGAAATCCTATTCATGAGTTCTGTTCCTATGAGATTGATCTACAAAAAAAATCAATTAGATACGGTAATTACATAAGAATGAGATACAAAAGAATGAACGTTACCTTCAAGGAGGAATGCACAACCTCACCATCCCAAGTAAGACAACTTTGACTATCTAGCTTGGTCCTCTCTGCTGGGCCAATCAAAGGCTTCAACCACACTTCGGGTTGGCCAGATTTCTTAAAAAGGCTCCCATCAGTCGGAACCTCAATTAGCACTTGCCTCATCTCCCTGCTACAAGACCCAACTTCTCTAACAGGAGGCACGAAAGCAGGCTGAGATGAAGGAGCCACGGGCAATGAAATTTGTGGACATGAAGAAGTCTCAAGCACAAAAACTTGAGGAGCTGAGAAAGCCACGGGCAAGGAAGAAACGTGAGCATAAATGGCCAAAGGAGCAGTGGAAATAACTGGAACGGATGAAGGATTTCTCTAAATGATGGAGCAAAAATAGCCAGAGGCGCCTCATTAACAGCATGGCCAAACCTTCGTGGAATAGATGATCCACAGAATCATGTGCAAGAGAAGAAGAAGAATCCCCAGGGGTAGAGGGTCTCACATCAGGTACAGAAGACACAACCACGGGTGTAGACTCATTGTCTGAGACCACTCTTCTTCTACGTGACCTGTGCACCAAAATGCCCTCATCTTCTTCTTCTTATTCTTCTTCAAAGGTCTTAGACACCTACTGTCCTCTTGGAAGAAGAGGAACCAATAATAATCTCCTGGGCCTGAGCTAAAGACATCTTCAAAATGGATGCAGCAGACATCCCCCAAGCAGAAAACCCTGTCAAAAGGAAAAAGGTTAAACAAACGAAGAAAAAAAAAAAAGAAAGCTCGAGTAAGGAAAAGAAGCGAAAACAAAAGTGTCACTTACCATGAGTCTTCACTTTCTAACCGTACTTCACGGAGAAGTACTTCCAAGATCTTTCCTCCAATGGAGCAATCGACAACAAATTTTCTACCCAATCACGGATGCCGGAGACATTCTCAACAGTACCCATGATTGCTGAAAGAGGAAGAAAATAGCTACGGTGTTAATAAAACACTTAAAGCAAAGAGAAGAAAAATAACATATGTGAGCTAAAATGTACTCACGTGCGCGATCCACTTCTCAGGGAAGGGAAGATTTTCCTGGCCCACTAAACCAGTAGTGGGCACAGCAACGTACCGAAGGTACCAAACTCTATCCTTATCGTCATCAGGGGTTACCAACACTCTTTTGCTCCTAGCAGCCATAGTGAAAACCCCTTGACGAAATAAGGTAGGAGAATAAACATGAATGAGGTGATTGAAGTAAAAAGGAACCGAGGCTAAAGAAGCTAAACATCTAAGACACACAACAACCCGCCACACAAGAGGACCAACTTGTCCTAAGAAAATGTTGAAGAAACGGAAAAATTCGATGATGACTGGATCAATGAGAGGTCTAACCCCTAGAGTAAAAAGGTAAGTGTAAACAAGAGAATGTCTCGTCTTGTAAGACGTTATTCTTTGATTACTATTCGGAATAACAATGGGAAAATCAGACTCCTAAGAACATTCCCTGCGAACAAGGGGAATCAAACCTTCGGCAATAAGAGTGGGATACCTATCAACACTATCAAGGGATAACGACTGGTCTACAAGAACCTGACTATCCCTAGTAAAGGTAAACTCAGCATGAATGATTTCATCAAATCGTGGTTCGCATAGGGGTTCGTGATATTCTCTACCCCTCGACAGAGACCTAGAAATCCTAGCTCTTGGGGAGACTAAAGACCTAGCAGAAGAAGGGGAAACAATCTGAGAAGAAGAAGATCCTCTCGAAAGAGTAGAGCCTAAACTCCTCCGTCTACCACCCCTCCGACTCTGAGTCGGAGCGGAAGAGGGTGTCAACTCATCAACGTTTATGACTCTCTTAGATTGGTTTGAAGAAGACATATCTACAGAGGCAAAGAAAAAAGTTCTTTACAAATAAAGTCTGAAAGTTAGAAGCTTTTCGTGAAAGAAAAGGAAAAGGGGGTATTTATACTCGAAGACAACCGTAAAAAAAAGAAGCAATGATGTGAAAACCATAATTGAAGATGTCACTTCGTGACTGATGCAACCGCAAGAAAGCCCTAAAAGACGTTGAATAATTGCAGAACCAACCTAAGAATGCCACATGTCATAAGCATTAAATGGAAGTGACAAGCGACGCTTACGTACAGGAAAAGATACAATGATTCGAGTAAAGCGGCGGCAAAATATTCCCGCCATAAATGAGTATCCACTTACCAAATATTAATTGATAAATATATGGTAAGTGGGGACTATCTGTATTGGTAAAAAAGAGCTTCACACGTGTAATAAATCTTGATGACTCAGTAGTCTGGAGCAGTGAAGACACGACAACTGGACGGGACTTTAAGAAGAGGTACGAGGCAAAGAGGAACGGCAAATCACACCTATGGGTTAATTAGCTACGGAAGTCTCAACCTGATTGAGAAGATGAAGAGACACTGCCAAAAGTGTATTTGGGCAGAATAAAGGGTAGATTCAGAGATCTTCAAATTAGAGATACATATGTTACACAACATTCACTCAACATTTACGGTTCATTCATTGTAACGTTACATTAGAGTCATTATTAGTCATTAACGCTCAATCACCAAAAAAGGAAGACGTTATGTTAGGAAATTTCCTATATAAAGGAGAAAAATATAACCTGTAAGGGGAGGAAAAAACATTCGAACTATTATTGCAATATACTTACTTTTTGTGCATCTTACTGCTTTCCATTTACAAGTTTGTCTACAATTATAATCTTATTCTTTGGTTATCAGAAACTCGTGTTCTTCTTAAAATAGATTTGGACAAAGAATCCAATTCTTTGGTTAAACAAGTGGGTCTTGCTCTGGGTATCGTCTATGATGGGCGTTATGAGGTTCGGGAAGAAGGGCAAGCTGAGCCCGAAGTACATTGGTCATTTTGAGGTGTTGCGGCCCATTGGGGAGGTTGCTTATGAGATTTTCTTACCTCCCAGCCTAACAGGGGTTCATCCGGTATTCCATGTTTCCATGCCCCGAAAGTATCACGGTGATCCGGCTCATGTATTGGATTTCAGCTCAGTCTAGTTGGACAAGGATCTATCTTATGTTGAGGAGCCAGTGGCTATTTTGGACAAGCAGGTCAGAAAGCTAAGGTCAAAGAACATTTCTTCAGTAAAGGTTTAGAAGAGGGGTCAGCCGGTCGAGGAGGCGACTTAGGAGACTGAGTAGGATATACGCAGTCGTTATCCTCATCTTTTCACAGCTTCAGGTATGTCTCTATACTCGTTCGAGTACGAATGATTATTTTAAGAGGGGGAGTATGTGACGACCTGGACGGTCGTCTTGAGAGTTATAGCCCCGATCCCCCTATTAATTGCTTTCCCCGTATCCATTTCTGCTATTGTGTCTTGCCGGGAGGATTTTGTTTTGGTTTTTGGAGTGGTTGGGACACTTAGTCCCTAAAACGGGAGCTTAACCCTTAGGAATTGGACCGTTGTCGGAACTGTATGGAGACGACTCTGGGATGGACTTTTGTCGGTTCTGTTAGCTCCGTTAGGTGATTTTGGACTTAAGGGCGTGTCCGGATTGTGTTACGGAGGTATGTAGCTCATTTAGGCTTGAAGTGGCGAAATTCGAAGTTTTAGAGATTTTGACCGGCAGTGGAATTTTTAATATCGGGACCGGATTTCGATTCTAAAAGTTGGAATGGGTCTGTAGGATTGAATATGACTTGTGTGCAAAGTTTGGGGTCAATCAAACGTAGTTTGGTTGGTTTCGGCATCAGTTGTCGAATTTGGAAGTTCAAGTTCTTTAAGTTTGATTCGGAGGATGATTCGTGATGTTAGCGTTGTTTGAAGTGGTTTGGAGGCTCGACTAAGTTCGTATGGTGTTTTAGGATTAGTTGGTATGTTTGGTAGAGATCCCGGAGGCCTCGGGTGAGTTTCAGGTGCTTAACAGATTGAGTTGGGACTTAGGAAACTTGTTGAAATTGCTGGATCTGGTGTAATCGCACCCGCGCATTTTGGGCCGCAAATTGCGGAGCCGCAGAAGCGGCTATGGAGTCGCAGATGTGGATTTGGCCTTGTCCAGCTGGGGTCGCAGGTGCGGCGAGTGGTCCGCATAAGCGAATGCGCAGAAGCGGTAGGGGACCGTAGGAGTGGGCTCGCAGGTGTGGCTCAGTGCTCGCAGATGCGGTCCTAACCCATTTAAATAATTTTCGCACATGCGATGGTTCTTTCGCAGGTGCGGGACCGCAGAAGCGGGTTATTCACCATAGGTGTGGTTTGACTGGCAGAAAAGACCCAAGTGCGAGGGTTTGAGTTCATTCTTCATTTTTGGACTTGAGAGCTCGGAAATTGGCGATTCTTCAAGGGATTTTCAAAGGGATATTTGGGGTAATAATTTCTAACTCGATTTTGGTTGTATTTCATTAATCTATAGTTGTTTTATTTATTTAATTAAAGAAATTGGGTGAGAAAGTTGGGAAATGGGAGAGAAGTTCTTCAACTGAATTTCTGAGTTTTGATTGGGATTTAGACATCATATTTGGATAATTTTGGTATGATTGAATTCGTGAGTGAATGGGTGTTCATATTTGGTGACTTTTATCCGATTCCGAGACGTGGGCCCAGGGAGGCTTCTTAGGGCGATATTCTAATTTCTTGCTTTAGTTTTGATTTCAGTAGCTAGATTAGTTTCTTGTAGTTGTATTTATTTTATGTAATTGATTTTGGCTAGATTTGGGTCATTCAGAGTCGAATTTTCGTGGAAAGAGCATTGTTACGGATTGATTGGGCTTGGTTCGAGGTAAGTGGCTTGCCTAACCTTGTGCGGGAGAACTACCCTTAGGATTTGGTACTGTTTTTGATATGTGAACGCCGTGTACATGAGGTGACGAGCATGTACATGGGCTAATTGTTGTGAAAACCTGATTTCTACTAAGTAATAACTTGTTTTCATTCTTATTTGAATCTTATTAGCATGTGTGGTATCCTGTTAGACAAAAATAGCATGCCTACTTGTCTTAACTGTTTATTTGAACTACGTGCAGCATGTTTCGTGAATTTACCTATTTTTTCTCAACTTGTACTTGGGTTGAATTGTAGGATTTCGTGTTGTAACTATTGAATTCTATTGTCTGGGCTGCATATTTACTTTGGGACTACGGAATGGTATTCGGGGAGATCCCTCTGTCTTGCATATTTACTTTGGGACTACGGAACGGTATTCCGGGAGATCCCCCTGCACATTTACGTTTGAGACTATGAGACGGTATCTCGGGAGATCCCCCATTGTATTTCTGTGTACTGAGTTGTTGCCTTCTATAATTTCTTTTTTATTAAATTTCAGTCTTTATTTTACTGCGATATTTCATTCTTGCCTTGTTTATTATTTATATACCAGTAGGGCCCTGACCTGAACTCGTCATTACTCGACCGAGGTTAGGCCTGGCACTTTCTAGTACTATTATGGTGTACTCACGCCCTTTCCTGCACATATTTTTCATGTGTAAATCCAGGTTCTTCTTACCAGCCTCGTTCATAGTTGTCGTCGCTTCTGCCGGAGACTTCAAGGTACATCTGCCCGCGCCCGCAGATCCTTGGAGTCCCCTTCTATCTCCCTATGTCCATTTTCCCCTTTTTCTATAGACGGTGATGTATAGAACAATTAGTACTCGTAGAAGCTTGTGACTTATGGTGTTCCGGATCTTGGGGAGTGTTATGTATATGTTGTGAGTTGATAGTTGTATATGCCGAGCGGCATCTCAATTGCTTATTTAATTATTGTTACTGTTAGTTGTTAATATTCATGCTTTCATTTCATTTCCGCAAAATATTAGGCTTACTTAGTCGTAGAGACTAAGTGCCGTCACGATAATTCACAAAGGAAGAATTTGGATCGTGACAACGTACATTACAAATTCACAAACATGACAATCGAGTCAGTGAAAGACCAATTATAACTCTACATGTAGAAGGTGTAAAAACACACTCTTCACTGATTATTCCCCCTTGTTTTGACCTAAGGACTTAACAACCCTATGCAACAATAAGAAAATCCAAAGAATGATACATCCATCAAAACAAAAAAACAAAAAAGGAAAAATTTTGCCAACTGCTGCGAATAATGATAATAGATGAAAATATTGGCTTGTTAGTAGAGTAGTGATGTTTCCCGGTTTCCGCGAAGGGCCAACCAAGAACGGCTATGGTGTTGAGTGGCCAATACAAAAGTCAATCAATACGTTCTTTTTATCGTTCTTGCTTAAAATTCTTAAGGCATAGAACTTGAGTGATGATGATAGAGGAAAAGAAGTCACACCTTAACCAAGGTCATATATAATCTAACTTGACAGTGATGTTAATTATTTAGAACAATTGTCCCCTATCCCTACCCCTTTCCCTTCCCCTCCTAGTTTGAATGGAAGACCATGTCACTTGAGGTATGACAGGGAAGTCGAGAAGTTCAACTTACCCAGTCTAATTGACATTGTTACTGCAGAGAGTGCAATGATGAGTGGAAAATATGAAGAAAACTACTGCTACAGAGATTTAGTGCTTCAATAATGGAGATCTAGGGCTTTTTTCAAACTAGTATCCGTATCGTGTAGAGAATATTAAATATAACTTTTTATAAGAAAATGTTATATGAAAAATACAGTATACAAAGAAGCTTGCGAATGCTATTATTTTTTAAACATATAATGCACTAAATATTCATAAATTGAAGTCATGTGTAAACACACTTTCCATTTTAATAAACAGCTATTAAGGAAGAATTAGATTATTGGCTACATGTATTACAATTGTTTGCCAAAGGCAACAAATAGCGCCGACTTAAGATTACTTGATGAGAATTAAGACTGTTTGATGAGACCTTTAAAGAAATTTAAATTAGACAAACTGCAGCATAAATTAGGCAATTAGTGTATTAGCAATATCATTATAAAGGTGAAATACAGTAGAATTGAACAAGGTACACATGTGTGCAATATCAACCTTTTGGTGTTGTATCTAGCTTGTATTCTGCATGATGGACAAAACCAAAGTATTAGAAAAATAGTATATTATTTTATAGAATTTTCACATATTTATCAGACGGTAATTCATGAATAAAAGTTAGGAATGACCTCGTCTTGTTGCAAACTTCAATTAACTTTCATGAAAACTGATAATTCTGTTTCATTACATTAGTATCAGTTATTCAATTATAAATGTTTCTCTCAATTAACTACAGAACGTTAAATTACAGAAGAGAATGTTGAGTATTCATGAAGGTGCATTGTCAAGTTAAATACATCATATAGAGAACTAAAGTGAAGTAGCTAGTTTAACTTCATAGAATATCTTCTTTTGTTGAGCTACCCTTGTAGTTTTCTTGTGCCTTTTTAATGAAAAGTTGTTGAAGGATCAAACTCTTGCACAACCTTTTCGCGTAAAAGAATATTTACCAACAAATACTAATCAGCATAAATTTGTGCACGATAGAAATTAGACTTCTTCATATTCATGAAGTCCAAATATCAAAACGTGAACAAACCTTTTCAAGGAAGAAAAATGAAGAAGTCTAGTAGAACCTTCAAGCAATCGGAAAGTAAAGGCGCATAAATAAAAATATAAGCTTGTGAGAGCAAAGTCGTGACGAAAATAAACTTGCATTTACAATCAGCGTTTTATGGATTATAAGAGCACAAGTTATAAAAAGAGGTGGTAATGGCAGAAATCTGAAACACACGCTTAAATCAAATCAATTGTATCGCCATTATTCGTTGCAAAGATAAACATCAAAATCAAATTAAGACAAACATCCTGTAAAGTCCTTATGATATATGAACATATAAAAAAAACTCACTTGAATAAATTTTTTAGTATTTAAGGATATGCCTCAACCCATAAAGTGTCAACCTGCATGACTAAACAACGACTGGCTGAAATGATAACAAATTTTTTTTAGCTTCCTAACAATAACGATTAGTAAAAATCTTAATTCTTTAGGCAATGAAGGAGAGAGTATAATAAGAAAATGTGATTATTTATGTAATGTGAAATTATTACCAGTAAATTCAGCACGCACTAATTGTCTCTACTCGTGGAGTATAAATAACTTGTATTTTGAGCATCAACCACCCTTTCTTTACATAACCTAACATCATGTAGCAACTTTTGCGCGAAATCCTACTCGGTTGATATATTTCTGAATGTAGAACTGGATTATTGGCCGAAAATTTGTATAAGAAAACTACAAATTCAATATAAGAAAATATACTTAAAATAAACATTACTCACATAAAATCGTCTTTCTCTTTCTCACTAACACTGACTTCGTGCCTTTACGGGATCGTTCTTTAGCTGGTCATGGAGATTCCTTCAATATTTAAGTCCATGCATATCTACCAAATAGAAGAAGTATCATGAAATCTACGGGAAAATGACAGAACTTCATAACTAAGTTTAAAAGAGTATTTGTATACAATTACAAATAATCTGGACTTGAATTTTGAATTTACAGTAGCTCAAGAGGTCATCTTTCCAACGGCATAAGCGGATCCTGGTTTCAATGTATTTGCAGAGGGATATAATTTTTTTTAGTCTAGACGCGCAAAGCTGTGAAAAGCATAAAACCTAAAATTTATAATTGAGTTCAATTGCATATTTGTACAAATATATGAAGAATCTGGATATAATTTTTGTATATAGTGTAGTTACAGAAGTTCTTTTTTTAAGGGAACAAGCGGATCTTGTTTTCGACATGACCGTAGTGAGATTTGAATTTTTTTTTCAGTGTGCGCAAAGCTGTGAAAAGCAAAATGACGTCTATGACGTTTATGAGATATACAACAAGTCATTTTCATCAAACACATTTGAATCCGCTTGTAACAAGGTTGTCTTAACATCTTCACTTTCATCTACATCAACAATTTATATGCAATATTAATTAGTTAGATATTAAGAATAATTAAATTTTAAAAACTAATAATATTTAAATTCACATAAAAAAATATTACCGAGTTTTAGTTTGGGAAAAGCCGTGCAACTAATTTCGAGTAGTAACGGGTGTTTGGATATTTTTATGATGGATGCAACTTCTGTACTTTGTCAAAACACGTCCACCAATGCTAAATGCTAATTCTGATGCTATAGTGGTAATAGGAATACTAAGTACATCACGCGCCATCACTAAAAGACCGGGATATTTCTAGAATGCTCCTTCCAATACATGACAACATTCATCTCTTGGAACTTCTCAAGATCAAGTTTTGGTTCCTCTAGGTAAAGATCCAATTATGATTTTCCATCGCTAGAGGCAGTATACTTCTATATTTTAAATAAAAAAAATTATTAGGCCCACGGGCCGGCTCAACCCATCCTCAGTCAAGCCTCACGGACCACGGGCTTACTCGGGCCGGGCTTAAAAGCCTCGTTTTTAAATGGGCTCTAAAAACTCTAGCCCAACCCCACTAAATCACGAGTTGGGCTGGGTTGGCCCAACGGACCAAACTCATATTGACGACTTTATTTGTGGCTCTAAAAGGTTCTCATTAAGGGTAAGGTAAGTAAATAAAAAGTTTCACGTTGAGTCGTTACCAAATATAAAATTAAGTTATTTTTTTTTAAACAGACTAATAAAAAAAATCTGTCGTTTAAATTAAAAGATTGGGAGCACTATATTTTTGAAAATATAAGGAGAACAACAAATGGCCAATACCCACTTTCGTAAAACAAGAAGAAACTCCCAATCTTTCTCTTAATTCACACCGTCGAGACGAATTGAGGAAACGGGGGAGCTCGGAAATGGTGAATCTTGAGCTTTCTTCTCTTATTCAATTGATAGTTTGATCGAGGGCGAGCGGAGACAAGTCACTAACGACAGTGCCAAGGAAAACAATTGCATGTATCAAGCATAGTGGCATGCTCTGTAGCCGGGGAATGAACAATTAACTTAACTCTCCTTCGTTCGACTTCTTTTTAATTTTCATGATTCAGCAACTGTCGGTTCAATTTTAGAGCAGGTTCTGTTTGCACCATTTCTTCTGAAAATTACGCACCTATTAAAATTCCACTGTTCTTGCAATCAAATTCTCCATAATTTTGGGTGAATACACCAAAAAATTATCCTCAGTAAAAGTTAGCTCATGAGGCGTATTATTAAAAGAATGAACCATACCGCCAAATTAAAGATCATACGTGTTAAGGCAAATAGCACAAGAACTAAAATTAAAATAAATTTACATCTTAAAAGACTATAATTACTAGTACTACATTTTAAGTCAATACGTACTACTCTCTCTGTTTCAATTTAGATGATACACTTTCTTTTAAATAAGACACTTTTCTTATTAGCCTGTTCCAAAAAGAATAACACATTTTTACATTTGGAAATAATTTAACTTTAAACTCTTCATTTTACTAATGTTACATTTAATGAGAAATTTTTATAACCGTACAAATATCATGGCCCTATAAAACTTTTGCCTCTAAGACTTTGAAGTTCACAAAATTTTAAAAATCTTTTTTTTTTATTAAATTTCATGTCGAGTGAAACTAGCTCATCTAAGTTGTACAACGTCAGGATATAAAAGTAGTAAGTAACTTTTATAATTGCAAACAACAAAAGCAAAGCAAAGTATAATTTCATAGGGGCATGGGAGGATAGTGTGTAAGCCGCACTCTCGGCAAGTTTTATACTAATTAATATACTACTATTACATAATTTTTCTAATTAATTGGGGAAAAAATATTTACTTTGGACTGGAGCGAGTAACACGTGTCATGCATTCATTTCTTCGGAAACTTGCATGCACAGAGATGCAGTGTAGGTACCGGCACCACTTTCTCAGTGTAGAGTGTAGTAGACACCAGTATTGTGCAGGTAGAGAAAGGCAGTAGCCACTAAAGTAATTTTATTACTACCATTGAAGCTAAAACCAAAAGCAAACATTACAGATAGATAGATATATATACAAAAAAAATATTAGTATATGATTCTTTTTCCTTTGGAATATTGAAATTAAAATTGGAGATGGAGGAGGAGAAAAGGGTGAAAAGTTGGAAAAGGAAGAGAATGACTGGGCAAATCTTTAGGAAGTGGGTAATACAACAAGCTCAACGAAGAAAGTGCTCTGGTTGGGTTTTTTCTTCTTAAATATGTGAAGAGCACTGTGTTATATTTTACTTTATATAAGTATATACGAACTATTTTTAAATTTTTATTATACCTAGAAGGAGTGAAATGAAAATTGAGGCAAACAATCAATTTCGCTACTAAATCTGATTGTTTGTTAGTAAAATCTGATTTATTTTTTCAGAAAATGCTAATAAAAAGGAGGATCTCGTCTCTGAAGAAGAACACCATGTGACTGAAAGTAACCGTCTCCGCCAAGAAGAAACCATAAAATATGCACACAGGTATGCTTTTCATTAGAGTTATTTCTTTTTTATTTAATATAAAAGAGTGACGTTATGTGCCACCCATTTTTCTGGGTTTGTGAAGCCTATTCCTATTTTAATTTTAATTTTATTTGATACGATAATAACATAAGTTGAGCTTAAATGGTGGATTGAAGCGTATTTATTGTTATTGGTTTGGTCATAAACCCTCCAACCCATGACCACAGTGGTCCAAGTATGTGTTACGTACATTCAAAAAGCAAAATTACATTCTCTTCAACGGAGTGAGGAGTCTAAATAAATTATTGGTACATTTTGCCTTTGTTTCCAACCGAAATGTAGTCCCAATACAGCTCCTTAATTATTAGCTACTACTAATTTTTGTGGGAGATTTTGAGTGAGTTTGGTATGACTGGAAGTTATTTTCATGGAAAATATTTTTTGTTGTGTTTGATTGAAGAGCGAAAAAATATTTTTCAAAAAAAATTAAAAATAAAATTAATAGTAATATTAGCATATCTAAGAGTGCTTTGATGAAATTTTTGCGTACCAATGATTAATAACAATGTGTGAAGTTAAAAGTTAAGATAATTGTGCAGAATATGACTTCCGCCCATAAGTGAGGGAAGTCATTTTCCCCATTTTTGATGGAAAATGGACATTTTATTGGTAACCAAACACATTAAAATGTTTTTCTCATGGAAAATATTTTCCTAAAAAATGACGTCTGTCATATCAAACACACCCTTTGATTTTGCAGTTTTTATATTTTTTTGCATGTTTTGTAATTATCTAGCTTATCTTGAACACCATTATCAGAAAATCGTCATGCATAATCAGTCATAAATTATTTAAGATTATGGAGTATCTTCCTTGTTTTTTGTATTTTCCCATGTTCATTGCTGTGATACCCTTCTATTTTAACTCTTTTTCAGGGTGGATGATCAAAGAGAAAAACACGCTTGTCCATCAGAGAAAAATGTCAGTCCTGACTAAAATTGATCTGGAGCTTTTATCTATTTTAATCAGTTTTTGTTTGAGAATATAAAGGTTTTGTTTGGATCCCTTACAGTTGCAATGACAAAAAATCATGTTAAATTATTATCAAGGGCTGCACAGGTGCTGGTTCTTCTGAAAATACAAAATGTCGATGTTTGACTGTTATGAACCTTTACTAGTAGCTTGAGGTTCTACATGCTGTATTAATCAATTGCAATAGAACCTATCAATCAAATCTTCAAGTTGAACTGAATCATTTGGTTTGCTAAACTGTTAGGTACTTCCTTGTTAGTTTCCATAGCATTTTATTTTCACCTTCAACTATAATAGGTGGCAGAAATTATCTTCGAACTTTTACAGTATTTAGTTACTTTAAAAGCTCAGGCACCTAAGGATGTGGCCGAATGGTCGATGAAGCTGGAATAAAGATCATGGGAGACTAATGGTCGTATCCTCACAGAGGCAAAACAGTCTAGTGGTTTTCTTCCTATTTGCCTAAGCCTCACTGTGTAGAGTTAACCAGTATTTGTACTGGTGGAAGGTTGCAGGTATTCGGTAGAATAGTTGAGGAGCTAGTGTGCAAACTGATTTGGACACCACTGTAATCACAAAATAATTCTTTAATAACCAGTAACCAGCACTTACCTAGTAAGAGACGATGATGAAGGAAACAAACCAATGAAATAGGATGCTGAGACTTGGCTGTTCCTGTTTGCTGTTTTTTGTCAAATAAAGATAATAAGAAGCCTGCACTAAATAGAAACATTAAAATGCCAGATTATGGTTGTTTTGGTAATTTGAAATTTTGGGTGTAACTCTCATTGTGTTGTTGCCATACATACATGCCATATACTCTGGGAGGTGTTCTTGCTGTCTGTGCCAAGCTGTGTTATACAACTCCTTGTCTCCAATGATGAAATGGACTTTATCAAATATCTTTGATCTCATCATGATGGTGGCCTTTACACTCTAAATCTTCAATATGCTACATAAAAGTTGTTATTAAGCATCCATATTATTCTCTATTTTGTTGCAGTGCATACAACCAGGTTTCTGATAACGTTTTTGCTCTTGTTTGCAGTTTTTCAAATCCTTGTTTTTACTCTTTTTTCTCCCTAGAAGTGAAATGTTTGCTATAGTTGTTTCTGTTGTGTGTTATTCTTTTCCTTGATTGCTTGCTTTTCCAAAAATATATTCCCCTTCAAGTTTTATGTTATTCATATAGCAAAAATTGGTAATAATCCTTAAACATTTTATAGTCTGAGAGAAGTTTTAAAACTGCTATTAGCTTCACTCTAGCAATTGAACTCTCTTTCATCGTCAGATAGCTCCTTCTATTACATTATACTAATAAAGAGTTTTTGGGGCCCAAAGAGGTTTGATATATTATTGTCTTTTTAACGTAAAGAGAATATGATACTCCTGTTAACAGGTTTGATGGAAGGCACCATATAAGTTGGAGTAAACATTTTGGGGTTCTAAGTGAGACTAAGCACTTACATAAGAGATCTTTTGAAAAGCTTGGCAGCCACTGCCTTGTTTTCCCTTTTGAATGATATATCTTTGTCTTTGAACCTTTCCTTCTGGAAGTGATAAAGGACAAATTAGTTTTTGGGAGGCTGATTGTCATTGCATTTTATCTTGGAGAATTTGAGCTGACTGATCAATCTGTCTGCTATATTATGTAGGACAAAAAGGACATTGAGCCTTTTAGATCGGAGCTTAGAGTTGACAGGACTGCGAATTGCAAGGGCTCCAAACAGGATGATAAGATTGAAGGTGAATCTAAGGACTGTTTAATCTGCAAGCAGGAGGGAAATCTATTGTGAGTTAATCAAGCACCATCTAGTTACTTCGTTGTAAATTCTGGTACTTCATGGTTCTAGAAGGTTGAGAAAAAAGAACTATGAGCCCTAGTCCCACATGTAAGCTTTTTTGTATTGCTTTGCCTCTTCTATCGTGGTTCAGTTCAGCCGGTTACGTGAAGAAATTTGTACCATACTATTTTTCAGTTAATTTATTGTGTATAACCAAATTAAACTTTTTTGAACTGTTCCAATATTAATGTTTTATGGAAGTAAAACCTAACCTAATGATTCGACTTGCTCATGTTAATACCGAAAGTTATTTATGAAAAAAACCCCTAAAAAATGGTTTGGCTAGGTTTGGTTAGATCAGCTCGATCAGTTTTTTAAATTTTTGTGACATCACTAGCCCCTCCCAACCCTCATCTCGCTGAAAGAAAAATAAAAATCCACACAACATAGAGACATCAAAAGTAAAACAGAGGAAATATAATGTAACTCAAATATCTTTAAAGGTCATGTCACATTTTGTTTATTTTAATCTTTTGAAAATTTAGGATCTACCATTGCATCAAAAACTGTAGCTGAAGTAGGAAAATAATCAAGTTTCCAGGGTCTTGATTCAACGGCAAAGGTAGTAATTAGTATAACCTCAGATGTGTTGAGAGCATGTCACCAGTTTGATTTCTGCTTGGTGAACCAAGTCTGGCATTTATATGAGAAAGTTTGTGGGGGGGGGGGGGGGGGGNGGGCAGGGTAGGCTCATTACCCACCAAGTCTCGAAACTGAGAAAACAGATTTCCTGGTTTCCAAAAAAAAGGAGAATAATCAGAAACACTTTATGACCATTTCATTTTAGCTGCCTTGGTTTTGAAAGACTTGGAATATTTGCTTAAGGAGATTATAATTAATTCTAGAACTATTTGTCATGATGACTGTGAAAGAGCCTGAGCATCCAACACCAGTCCTTAAAGAAATTGAGTATCCACACTATTCAACAATGATTTTTCTGGATGATGTTCAGTTATTTTGCTTTTGGTTGTTGAAGTTGACTATGTCCCTTAGAACGAAGTGGCTACAGCTGCTGGTGAAAGTGCTTTCTACTTCTGGAAGTATGAGAGAATTTAAACGTACTATAATGACCTCCAACTACTTCTTGGCTTTGCACCTGTTGAAATCAGAGAATCCCCCCCCCCTTTGTGTTTTTTTTTCCAGATCCTGTGCTGGACAAGGATGCAAAAGGAGCTTCCATCTTTCTTGTGTTGACCCCCCTCTGTCCTATTTTCCACTTGGACCATGGCACTGTTATTGGTGTGTTGGAAGGAAGTTGAAACTTGGTGTTCATTCTGTGTCTGAAGGAGTAGATTCCCTTTTGGATGTCAGAGTGTGTAATTTGGGTAATGAAGGTGCAAGCTATCTGCAAATTCATATAGCTTGTCTTGATTATGTTTTACACAAACTGTGTGTGATATCCAATTGTCTCATTGTACTTTGTT
The DNA here is from genome assembly GCA_005239505.1 of Nicotiana paniculata. Classification (NCBI taxonomy): domain Eukaryota; kingdom Viridiplantae; phylum Streptophyta; class Magnoliopsida; order Solanales; family Solanaceae; genus Nicotiana; species Nicotiana paniculata. Next base: position 27,512 of record ML353204.1, read on the forward strand.
AATGTGGCAGCAGTTATGCAAAAGCGGGAGTATTTGGTAAAGTACAAAGGTCTTGCTCATGTTCATAATCGCTGGATTACAGAGAAGCAGCTGCTTCTTGAGGCTCCAGCAGCCCTTAGAAGATTCAAGAAAAAAAACAAGGTATATGATTATCATTATCTTTCCATTTTTGCCTTCTTTCTTCAGCAAGTCACCTTTGAAAGCTCTGTGATGATTTCTCCAGAGTGTAAGTTGGAAAACTGAGTGGAGTCTTCCCCATCGTTTGCTAGACAAGAGGTTGATAGCAGTTACAGATTACAACAACACTCAGGTGCATGGGATTGATGAAAATTATGCAGATTGCCATTATGAGTGGCTTGTGAAATGGGCAGGTCTGGGCTACAGTCATGCCACATGGGAAGTGGAGAATGCTTCATTTCTAAGGTCGCTTGAGGCAGCCAAACTCATGACTAATTATGAAATCCGACATCAGCAGGCAAAGAAAGAGTTGCATCCTTTGACGGAAGATGAGGTAGTTCTCATTAGTAAATGCCAACTATGTGACGCTGAGCTTGAGAATGGGGAGGATCCTTTCTGTTCAACATGCTTTTGGTGTGCACTAAATTCATGAAACTTGCATCTACTGAAATTGCTTTTGATGCTGTTATTATATTAATGTTTCTTTTAGTTATATATGTAACTTTCATTTAAATGTTTGCCTTGTTGAGAAGCCCATCTTCGGATGAAGTATTGCAGTTGGTCAAAACTATGAATATTTGTTGTCCAATTTTAGGTTAGAACTCCAATGTGTTATCGTCATCTTTAAGAATATTTGAGATTTCTCAGTTCGTTTACATATATTTATGAGCGACGCACGACTTGACTTCTCCTTAACGAAATTGATTATTTTTAAAATGATACTTGAGGGTTTGTTTAAACTGCAATTTTGATGCAATCTTGCTAGTTTTCATCCTAATCCCAGTCTCATATTTGATAGAGGACCCTGGAAGAGTTTGCATGTCCTCATTGTTCTGGAAATTGAATCGACCTTGATCCATTCTGAAACTCCATATAAGTTGGGACAGTAACTTTTTACAGGTCAAAGTATTTATCTAGTATTTCATTCTCTTTATAAGTGTTTACAAATATATTCGTGCTGCCTTTGTCTATCGGAAATAACCTCTACCTTCGTAAGGTAGGGCTAAGGTGTGCGTACACTCTATCCTCCCTAGACCCTACTTTGTGGGATATCACTGGGTTTGTTGTTGTGTTGTTGTTGCCAAAAGTATTTTTCTTCTGAAGCTTCTTCCTCATTATGGTAATCAATGAGGGGAAAATGTAAACTGGTTAATGTGTTATGTTTGTAATTTGGTAGCCCAAGTGAAGTCTTTTTTTTCAATATTCCTGCAGAAAAGGAAAGCCGACTTTCAAGAACTGCCGAGACCTCTATTTGGAAGCGCTCCTCAGGTCCATAATCATCTTACTTATATCAACACTCTTCGTAAATATTGGCAGAAGGGTCAGAGTGCTGTCGTCATTGATGACCAGGTGGATGATTGCTTTTCCAACTCTTATCTACGTGCAAACGTACTGTATATACACGTACTCACACGCCCCCAAACACACACTAACTTAGAAAAGAAAAAGGCTTGTGTTATTCTTTCATTTCATAATTCTCTTTCTAATGAACACGTCCTCTTTGCAACTACAACTTTGCAGCCAAAGTCTATCGAAAGTTCCAATTAGCACATTAGCAAGATTGTAGCCCCTGCTGTTTTAACTTTTTCCTTTGCTTGCTCCGGAGGTTTCAGCCTTTGAAATTTTGCTGAACCTTCATTGCATTCCAAGTCAATCATAAATTTTGATATGCTGAGTTTCAAGCTTGCCGATGATTCTCCAATTTTTTTTTTGTTGTAATGTGACCCTCCAAGATTTTTACCTATATAAATGCCTGATGCAGCTTCGTTTGAGTCTAAATATTTAACTGGAGCTGAACTGTTCAATGTTTGGAATTTACAGGAGCGGATTTTGAAGGTGGTCTTATTTCTATTATCCTTGCCCAAGGATAGTGGTTTGCCTTTTCTCATAATCACAACTTCTGCTGAACTTCCTCTTTGGGAAGCTGAGTTCTTACATTGGGCATCTTCTGCTAACATTGTTGTGTACAAAGGTAATAAAGATATACGAGCCATTATAAGGACACTCGAGTTTCACAACAAACAAGGTGCCATTATGTTTCAGGTTCTTCTGTCACCTTATGATGCTATTGTTGAGGTAAACTTCTTTTTGTTTTCATTTGTTTGCCTTATCGCATATAATGAGAGATGAATTATTCATATCTTAATTCTCAAGTATTGATCTCTTTGAATGTTGTATCCCACTCGAACTAATTACAATGCATTGTACTTTCAGTCACATTAATATGGCATAATAGTTTTTCTGATCCATATATAGCATTTATCCATCCATAGGATCTTGAAATAATAGTTTTTCTGATCCATATATAGCATTTATCCTTCCGTAGGATCTTGAAATGCTGCATTTATCCTTAGTAGGATCTTGAAATGCTTAAACCCGTAGTTAGGAGGCAGATACAAGATAATAATTTTTTCTGATCTAGCATTATCCTTATTGTTTGATTGTCCCATTGGTTGATGTAATAGGTTGTTGTCTCCTTTTATAGATTTAGGCAATCCTCATCGGATGAGCTAACCTTTGGGTTGAGTTGGTCCAAGATCCATTTTCTTAACATGGTATCAGAGCGACCCATTTCTATTCTTCGTTTATCCAATGTTGGGCTCCCATGTTGTATTGTCCATTCTATATATGTCCAGCCCTCTGTGTGTGGGGATGTTAGATTGTTTCACATTGGTTGATTGAGCTATTGTCTGCTTATATGGTATTAGGCAATCCTCACCTCATGGACTAGCATTTGGGGTTGTGTTAAGGTCCATTTTCTCAACACTTATGCAGGATCTTGAAATGCTTAAATCCATAAGTGGCGAAGCAGATACCGTGTTATCTTTTTCTGATCTATATATAGCTATCGTTATGCAGGATCTTGAAATGCTTCAGCCAATAAGCTGGGGAGCAGTAATTATAGATCAGTGCCAGGGTTCTGCCATGTCAATGCTTCTCTCACAAATTAAAGTGCTTGTTTCTGATATGAGGTTGCTTATTTTCCGTCAACTAGAGGTTTGAATTCTTCTACTCTGTATAGATCCCCAAGTATCTGCAGCAACTTACGTTTCCTAAATGTATCAGGGTAGATGTGATAGAGGGTTCAATCACAGTAATGTTCTCTCTTTACTTGATCCTGAGTATGACGAGGCCGACAATGATCTGTCGGACACTGATCCCAATATAGACCTAACTGAATTCAAGGAAAGGTTAAAGCGCTTTGTTGCATATGAGTGCAACTCCTCCACATGCAAGTTCATTGAGTACTGGGTTCCAGTCAAACTCTCCAATGAACAAATTGAGCAATATTGCAATTGCCTCTCTTCGAATTCAGCTTTGCTTTGCTCACGTTGGAAGAATGACTCACCAAATTCCTTCCACAACATACTTGTATCTACCAGGAAGGTTCGACACTTGTTTTGACTGTTTTCAGCTTCCAATAATTTGTCTTTAAGAGTAAAACCTTCAGTTATTGTAAGTGACATATCACCATATCTCTGACTCAGACTTTCATTTTTGTTCTCAGTGTTGTGATCACCCTTACCTCGAAGACCGGTCTCTGCGAGACATAGTTCTAGAAGGCATTCCTGTAGATCAGCACTTTGATGCTGAAATTAAACTAAGTGGAAAATTGGAATTCCTCTATAAGATTCTTCGGGAGATCAAACAGCAAGGACAAAGAGTACTCATTCTTTTTCGGGTATCTGCTTTTACTTCTTCAAAATTTTCTTTCGTTCTAGTTCCTTCCTGACCATATGCGTCTTTGATATTCCCAATTGACTGGACACTACCATATAAATGATTATTGGTGCCTCTAGGAGCTCTCTTGTATATTCTTTCTTATTTGTTATTTGTGAATGTATAACTCCCTCAGGAGACTGATTGTATTTTATTGGATTTGCTCTAACATAAATGTAAACTTATTTTATGTCTCTCTTATTACTTTGCTAGCTAATGTTCATAATTTCATATGATGCTAAGTTGTTTATGTTACAGTCTCTTGGTGGCTCGGGGGTTATTTCCATCGGGGACATCTTGGATGATTTTATTCATCGAAAATTTGGTGAGGATTCTTATACACGCATTAGTGGGGAATTCAGTCGTAAATTGAAGCAAGCTACCTTGAACAAGTTCAACAATGAGGGAAGTGGGAAATTTGCTTGTTTGATGGAGACTCGTGTTTGTGCGCCCAGCGTCAAGCTTTCAAGAATAGATACAATTATTTTGTTTAACAGTGACTGGGACCCAACTAATGATTTAAGATCCCTGCAGAAGATTGCAATCTATTCAAAATTGGAGCAAATAAAGGTACTCCGTCTATATTCATATTTTACTGTTGAAGAGAAAGCACTCATTCTTGCAAAGCAAGGTATGACAATTGACAGCAACATAGAGAATATAAAACAATTCCATGAGCTGCTAACTTGGGGTGCCTCTTATCTTTTCAATATGCTTGATTGTTTCCAAGTACAATCTTCACAATCAAAAAGATCGTCTGACATTGCTGCTTTAGATGATGTCTTTGCTGAATTGTTAGGCCTGATGTCTAGTAACAGTGAGAACAGTGATTATAACAGCTGTTCAAAGATATTGAAAGTGCAGCAGAATGGAGGGACTTATCCAAGAAATATATCTCTACTTGGTGAAGTGGAAATGCAACTGATGGATGATTCTTCTTTTGTGAGAGGAATGACGAATGAACTTCCCAACGTTTTCTGGACAAGTCTGTTACATGGAACGGTTCGTAGGTGGAAACACTTGCCTAGACTATCACACGGATTAGAAGGAAAGTTAGACCCCGGGTTGATTTGTGTCAGCCATCCGAAAGGGAACAAGTTTCTGAAAAAAAAGGCAGGAAAGACGGAAATAAAGTTCATCTTACTCCAGAACCCAAGTTAAGGACGAAAAGGAAATTGCATGTCCAGGGAAAGAGACTCAAACTTGGTAATGCAGTGCCTATGTTATATCTTTGTATCCATTAATTCTCCTTTATCATCAGACTTTGCCATATTTGCTTTTGATTCCAAACTCATTTTCTAGGGATCTCTCATCTTTCTGCTGGTAACAAGTATAAATGCAGGCGTCTTGTGACTAATCCCAGTCCGCAGTGCGATATTGACCGTAAAGGTAGAGCAGCTATTGAGAAGGTTCAGTCCCGACTTGGCTTAACCATGACTGATCAGCATCGAAAAGAAAGTATTTCCATGAAATCAAATCAGGTGCGGGGATATCTTCCTGAATTCTTTTTCACTTTCCGAAATATTCTCCAGAATGCATCTGGAAATTGTTCTAAGTTCTAGCAAGTAACATGAGAAATCAGTTTTTGAATGAATGAAGCAGTGGCCTCTAGCATGTGATCTGGCATTAAATGAAATTCTCCTCTAGCTTGTTCATCAAGGGTCAAGTTACTGGATGACTCTGCAAAACTTACAGCAGTGAAGGTATTATGGTAAAATTTAACCAGAGGAAAGGTAATATTCTCAATAAAAGAAATACTATTAACATCAAAGATTGTGCAAGTTGTAAAAGTTGTCGAAACGAAGTTTTAGAAAATGTTGAAATTTCATAGTTTCTTACGCCAAGCAACAACAACAACAACAAACCCAGTGTAATCCCATAAGGGGAGTCTGGGGAGGGTAGTGTATACGCAGCAGACCTTACCCCTACCTTATAAAGGTAGAGAGGCAGTTTCTTACGCCAGGCAATTATGAAAAATATCGCCTTTATCATGAAATATATGAAATTTATGACCCCACCATGTGCTCATAGCATCTTACTGAATTACTTTCTAAAACATTTTTGCGTAAATTTTAATTAGATATTCTGTAGTAAGAGAATTTAGAATGTGGCTAAATGTTGGCTGTGGTCCCTTATATGCACTGGGCAAGTTGTTTCCGTCTGACAATCTGTCTCGCGGTGCTGGTTTCATTTTCTTCACCTCTAGTATCAATGGAATGAACTTACATCTTTGCTATTGGTGCCATGAAGTTTCTTGAATCAGAGTGGACACCTGATTGTTTTCTCAAACTTTCTTCTATGTATCTCAGCCGCCAGATTCCAATTTGCCTGCCTCTACTGGCCGTGATCAAGCTCATGCATTTGTGCCCATTGACAATCACCAGAGCCATAGGAACTGTATTGATTCTTCCAGTCACCAGGTTTTAGATTTCATGGACCTTCAGCCAGAGGAGTCGAATTTGCCAATAGACTCTTCTAATCAGCGGTCTACAGGAAATTTGCCACTGCAACAACATACGAGTATAGGTGCAGGAAACTATGCGAGTATGAGAAGCAAAAACAGCCAGGAATATCAATGTCGTCCTGATGCCTCTCCAGACGCATCTGAGCTGCTTCAATCCCCTTGCCCATACCCACTTCAAATGGAGATGGAGAGGATACTAAAGGAGAGAGAACAAACTACAAAATTGCATGAAAGTCTGGTTTGTCCTTCTGACCTGTGCCCCTTTCTTGTTCATTTCTGTGTCCTTTTGATTTATAGTTTATTTTTTAATTTTAAAAATATAATAATACTTCCCATTGCAAAGATTACTGAAGGTTTCATTATAAAATTTTATACAGAATTTGCTCCTGATATCTGAATATGAAAAGGAGCTAGATGCGATAAAGAAGAAGTATGATTTGCTGTTTGAGATTGCTGACACAGAATTAGTTCAAAAGCACAAAGACCTTGATACAACAAAGTGCACATGAACACGTTACTAGCTGAAGCCATGACCCAGATACAAAATACTGCTTGGTCACTGGAGATGACCGAAGGTATGCATTTTTATAAAAAATTTCTTAATAATAATGATGGTAACTTCAGTTACATATGCTTCACAAGAACAACGCTTCAATCAATCTGTTAGTGGAGTCAAAGCTTTTTAAATTATAATTTATTAACAGGGAACAGCATTTTCAAAAATAAAGCTAGTACTCTCACATTTCTCCTTTTTCTCTGTTCTGATTCTGTCCATCCAGACGGCCAGAACTTGTCTAGTCTTGATATAACTTTGGGGATACAAATGTGAAGTAAATTACATCTCAACCTCTTTTATTTCGAACTCGATTAACTTTTGACATTTTCCTTTCTATCAGTTACTATGTCTAATTTATATCAATGATATCCTTAATGTGTGCTTTTCTTACAGGAACTGAACAATCATCACCAAGCAGACCTTGTAGTGTCCCGGCAGTGACTGCTGCATCAACACAACCAGCAAGTCACTCATCAGATATTCTAAACTATCCAAGTTTAGTTTCTGAACCTGTCAACTCAGAGCAACGAGCTGCGGACCATCAAATATCCTCTCAGAATTTTTCAATGGCTGTCATTCCATCTCAAAATGCTGAATTGCCTATAGTAACAGAGTCAGCTGCAGTTCTGCCAACAAGTGCAAGGGTCACCCTGCAAACAACAACCTCCGCTAATCTGCCGACAAGTAGTTCACCTATGACTCCAACACGAAACTTGCAGCCTGTCATCGTCACACCATTTCTATCGACTAGTGTTCCGAGTCAACTCTCGATCCAAACTTTTAGTTATGCAGCGAGCCCTGGAACAGGCTGTGTACTAAGGGCACCAGCTCCGCATCTGAGACATTTTAGACCACTGCCAACAATGAATTCTTGGAATTCCAGCCTGTTGCAGTGGTGACACTGCACTTTCTAGTCACCTGGTTGACAGATTTGGTGAATCACAATACTTAGGTTAGCACTGACAATATATTTGGTCATTTTGCTCTCTCTCTCTCTCTATATATATATAGTGTTACTAGGTTTTTGGTTGATCTCTAGAAAGGTAGCTTGTCAAATTTCTAGGAACCCCTGGCACCGGATAACGCTTTCTATTAGGTTTTAAACTTAGTTGCCTGAGTCGATTTGTTGCATATAGCAGCACTATACATGTAAAGTTTTGGCCTTCACCCTTTTGTTTCAAAAATTAATAGCTTCATGCCTATTGAATATTTGGTCTAACAGGCATGAAATTGCATGATTTGTACAGAATTTTGCTGAAATACTGTCAGAGAAAAGCATTTTCTGGTGGGCTGCCTCATTATCTGTTATGCTACCGGCCGCGATACGGCCAGTTGAGGAAGAAAAATTTACCTATACCAGATGTTTTAAGGCCAGTTGAAAGTGTGTTAATTGCAAATGTCAAAGAAACTGATTTTTGTTAAACCTACTAAAAGAATTGTGCTTTTAGTACCCATTGCCTTCCCTTTGTTCTAAACTTTGACTAAATTGTCATAATATGTATAGCTTAACATTACGCGATAGAAGTACTAGTTAATTAAGTGTAGTTTAAAATAAGAAATGTTTATTGTGTTCTCTTTTCTTTTAACTTTCCTAGAAAAAAAAATCAAATGATTGACATGAATGGGACTTTCCTAAAGTGACATGACGTGTTAAGATTTTTAATGTCTCCTCATTGGTAACGTAATATTGTACTTATTTCTTTCTTGTGTGTCAATAATTACTGGAAATTGTCTTAATACTTGCTATTTATTAGTGATTTTCCTAATGAGCGTGTTAAATTTTACAGATTTTATGAATGTGTTGTAATTTTTTAATTTCCATGTTTACCTTGTGCTTAGGATCATTTGTTTCAGACATATCAATCATCAGTTATCCCTTAATAGTTTGTTTTAGATATTTAGTAAGCGTTTGGAAAAAAAAGTAGCAGCATTTGGAATTAAGTAATATTTGGATATGCATTTGATTGTAGTTTCGTGAGTGAAAAAAAAATTCCGAAAAATTGATCAAAATCACTTTTTGGTGTTTGAAAAACTCATTCTCGAAAAATCTCAAGAAACTTACACAATTAGTATTCTATTCTTTTAAAAGGACAGAGTAACACAGTTTTGGTGATTTGAGTGGTGTTCCATATGCTTACTATGAAGAATTGAGTAGAAAAAGAAGAGGAACAGATTGAACAGAAGAAGACTTGCCAGTAAGATATAAGCACACTGTCACTTTTCATTAAGTTTATACTGAAAAGAGACATTTACAGCTACAATCCAACATATTTAAAAGAGTTTTAACACTCTTTAAGTTAACCAAAAAACTATAAGTTCACAACATACTATGATAGTAATTCACCAAAGAGTAAAAAAAAAAGAATCTGAAAAATAGCAATTGACAAACATTAACAAAAGTTCCCGTCGCGCGAAATCAAGAAAACAACTAACAGATAGGTAGAGGAGCACCATTCCAGCTCTTGAGACACTCCAACATTGGATCAATAATCTGTCCATTGCACATTGCTGTGAACACCTTGTCACACTCCTCGCCGGGTGATCGGACTCTTTCTCCTGTCAACAGTTCTGTTCCAAGCTCCTTTCTCACAAACCTGTATAATGGATAAGATCTGCATTCTGTAATCCTGTTAGGAATAGCAGGGTTGCCACTTTCCAATGCAGCTCTTGCACTCTCAACTTCCTTTGGTAAAACAGCCTTCAATTCGTCTTCGAAAGCTCCAATCTTTTGGAAGATTGAGCTGTTCACATTCTTCTCACTTTCACCATTCTTCATTGCATGATCAACAAGTACTTGTCTCAGTTTCTGCATTAAAGGGTAGTTGCAACTGCAAGGATCATCAGCGTACGCGAACAAGTATTCCCTGTCCACTACTCGAAGCAATTCCTTTTCACAGAATCTTGCTGGATGAAGTTCACCATTAGCACCCATTGTAAGAGTTCTCTTAGCTACTTGGCTAACTGTGTTCTTGACTGCATTCTTTAAGTTCTCCTCCAAATGCCTCAAGTCTATAGCTTGGCAAAGTGCCACTAGATAAGTTGATGACATGAGCTTTAAGATATCAACCGCTTCAGCTGTTTTCCTTGCTGAGATTAAGCCTAAGGAGTTGACATCTTGGTTGTGTTGTTCAGCACTTTGGACATGGTTTGTCACTGGATTTGCCAAGAATTGAAGTTCTGAGCAGTAAGAAGCCATGGCGATTTCAGCTCCCTTGAAACCATAGTCCAAGCTTGGATTCCTTGATGCGGTGAGATTAGATGGCAAACCGTTGTTGTAATAGTCGTTGACAAGTTCCGAGAATTGAGCAAACATCAATTTCCCAATTGATGCAAGAGCCAATCTTGCATTATCCATGGAAACACCGATAGGAGTGCCTTGGAAGTTGCCACCATGTAACGCCTTGTTTCTTGAAACATCGATCAAGGGGTTATCGTTCACTGAGTTAATCTCCCTCTCAATCATCTTAGTTGCAGCGCGGATGACTTCAATTTGAGGGCCAAGCCATTGTGGAGATGTTCGGAGAGCATAACGATCTTGCTTTGGTTTTTGTAGGGGATCCATTTCATGTAGCTTTTGAGCCGCCTTCACATAAGAGCTTCCATCCAAAATATGTTCCATAATAGCAGCAGCCTCAATTTGACCAGGGTGGTGCTTCAACTTGTGTGTCAAATGGTCAGTGAATTCGGGCTTTCCGTTCATTACTTCAGCAAAAATTGCTGATAAAACTTCAGACATTACAGCAAGAATGTTGGAATCAAAGAGAACCATTGATGCCATACCAGAACCAACAGCTGTACCATTTACAAGTGCAAGTCCTTCCTTAGGCTGCAACTCGAAAAATCCACCATTAACACCAGCAACGCGGAACGCTTCTTCAGCATTAAGTGTCTCACCATTGGGACCAACAGCCTTGGAATTAGGCCTACCAGTGAGCAAACCAGCAATGTAGGATAAGGGGACAAGATCGCCCGAGGCAGTGATCGTGCCACGGAGAGGTAAACATGGAGTGATGTTGCTGTTAATCAATTTTGTAATAGCTTCCAAGATTTCAAATCTGATGCCAGAGTAGCCTTGTAGGAGTGTGTTGATCCTAACAAGCATAGCTGCCCTTGTTGCTGAATGTGGCAATGTGTGGCTTGTTTCTGTTCCATTGCCAAAAACACCAGCATTCAAGAACCTGCCAATTCAATGTCAACAAGATCAGCTATTGAACTGAATTGTACCAACCAAATTTAAATAAGAACATGTGTTATTTGTACTTTGTCCTATCTACTTTGTGACGATATTTAAAAATTACTAGTATGAGAAAATTAGCCGAGGGTCTATTCGAAACAGCCTCTCTACCTTCACAAGGTACGGGTAAGATTTACATATAAACTGCCCTCTCCAGACCCCACTTGTGGGATTACATTGGATATGTTGTTGTTTAGTACGGGAAAATGACTAGAATATGGTACAATTATACAGCTTAAAAAAAAAAAAAAAACTTGTAGTGTGTTACATCAACTCCCATCATTTTCAAGTGATATAAGGCCCCTTTTAGTGGGGCACACATTAGTTATATTTTTGGCCTTGTTGGGTAGGTTGAGGGGAAAATGAAAAAGAAAAAAATGACACTGTATAGCCGCTTATAAAATAATAACGGAAAATATATATTTGTCGTATATTTTTTTTGTATATATATATACACACATTTCTGTATGTTGTATATAAAACTATATAAATTTTATATACTTTTGTAGCTAGCGGATATAAATAGTTTTGGTGCAGGTTAAAGGTAAATTAGGCCCAAAAATAAAAGTGAAAGTGAAAATTCGAGATTTAAAATTGTCATTTCATAATTCTTTGTATCAATTCTCTTTAAATAAGTATAAAATTACTTATTTATAGCTATTTGTATGCAATATTTGTTTTAAAAATTATTTGTACTTTAAAATAAATAGATGTCTGACAAGGGACAGCACATGGGATAACTTGGGTTGGACCCAAATAGTTGGAAATTTAAACTGTTTAAATAAACCCATTTTTCTCTTATCTATTATTTGAGGTCCCACAAAAATTATTTAACTTTTTAAAGATGTTTATTTTCTTTCTAAATTTAGGAAAATAATACTCATAGGAAAATTCTCACATGTACTTTGTACAAATCTAGAAGCAAGGTGAAATGACTAAAATCTCCTCCACCTACCACACACTCTTTTTCCAACCCCACAAAAGTCAAACTTGTGGCTTAATTTTTTTTTTTTTTTTTTTTTTTACAGTAGTACTAAATTTAATTTATATAATTAGATCTATAGATGTAGATGCAAAATTCCTGTACTTCGTACCAAGTTCCAATATAAGATATATTTTTCCAAGGACTATTTAATATTTTTCTTTATCCAATAATTCAAATTTCAAGAAGTAAATCTAAATGTTTACACATATAAACTTTATCTTCTCTACTATGATAAAATAAGGAATATTTATAGTACCAGATTATATTATTCTATAATATTAAGAGACTTTTCATATTTGGTCAGAAATAATAACTTGAAATATAGTAGCTGCTATAATGGTTTAGATTACATAGAAAATGTACCCATTTTACCTTATAAGTTGATATAATTTAAAACTCATTTCCTCTTACAAAAAGAGTAGTTGACAGTTGACACAAGAGTTAAAATAAATCATTAATAACTATTGACTCAAAATTATAGATAAGGTCAAATTAGTGTATATCATTAATAGCTATTAACTCAAAATAGTAGATCATTAACTCATAAATGCTAATCAGATTTTCTTGCAGAAACTGTTACTATACATGGTCAACACAAAATAAATTTACGATCATCTAAAAGATAACTATATATAACGGCTTACAATAAGCTAAAATAATAACGTAAAATAACTAAATTTCCTTAACACTGTCATAGAAAAATTTAGAGCGGACCTATGTGTTATGTTAGGGATCACTGAACGGCGATAAACTTTGATATACGTATATCTTGAAAATGATTAATTTAAACATTAAACGAATAAAATCTCTATTTTTTTTTTAATTGGAGAGAGCAAATAAAAGTTGAAGTAGATGAAAAGTGGTTTACCTAATAAGTTCTTTTTGAAGAGCACCACCATTCTTGGTTCTCCTATGAGATGTAGCACCAAAACCAGTAGTAACACCATAACTATCTGTTCCTTTATTCATACTGTCCATAACCCAATCACTACTAGCTTTAACACCAGCTCTTGCTTCTTCAGAAAGTTCAACTTTAACACCATTTGCACTTTTGTCCCTAACTGCAATAGCAGCCACTTGTGCCACTGTTAAAGTTTCACCACCAAGTTTTACCATTGGTTTTCTAAATTCACTCACCATTTTCTTCACTTCATCCAAATGACTCCCTCTTAAAGATTCAGCTGCCATTTCCCAATTCAATGGATCAGCTGTTTTTTTGCACAACTCAAAGTTTTCTCCTCCATTAACATGACCATTTGATGCCATTGTTTGATCAAGAAATGGCTAGAAAATGAAGAATTGGCTAGAAATGTTAAAGGGTGTGAGGAGATTTGGAGAAGAGAAAATGGCTACGAATTGAAATTGTTTTTCTTTTCTTTTTTTGAGGAGTGGTAGATAGGAGATGTGGTGTATAAATAGAGGGGAATGGAACTCAAATGTTGGTAGGTAAAGAAAATATAGTGAGTGTTTGTAGCTAAGAAGACTAAATGGTGGTTGTTGGTAGATTAATTTTAGCCCTTGATTTTAGGTGTAATTAACGGTTGAGATTTGAGACTGACGTGGGTACTTCATGCAACATGGATTCATTTATTTATTTTATTTTAAAAAAAATGTTTTTGAGGGGTTGGTGGATTTGAGAGAAGGTTAGAGAGAGTTGTTTGGGTTGTTGGGAGAAAATTGAGGGGTCAAAATTGTAAATTCAACTCTTTTCCTCTTCAAGCTGATTTTTTTTCCTTTGTTTAAAATGGAGTTGTTTTTAATGTGTTTCAATAAATAAAGGATTATCTAAGAATTTATTTTGACTCAATCTGTAATTAATGAACTAAAAAAAATATAATCTTTCCTTAGAAATATAAAATCTATTTCAATATATATTTGTATCTTTTCGTATGTTACGATTTAATTTCTCGTAATAATTAATTTTAAAATATCCATACAATCGAGCATTTTATACAAATAGCCGGTCATATTTATTGTTTACTTTTTCTAGCCGTATACAAAGATTATGCATTGAATATACATAATTATATATATTTAATACATAAATTATGCATATATTATACATTTGCCGACTATTTTTAGTTTAAACAATTGTGGACGGATATTTGGGTTAATTCTTCAAATATATTGTTATCTCGTTTATATAAGGGAGCATGATAAATTTCAAAAATAAACTATCACGATAACTTTCCAAATATAAGTTGATATCATTCTCTCTTTTCAAGACCCTAGTTTGTTGTTTGATAAACAAGTGTTATTATTATTATTGAAAAAAATAATAATATTGAAATTGAAAATTGAAATTTTTATCACTATGAATTAATGAATTCTAATTTTGTAGGGGGGTTTAAAAGGAAATAATTCAAATGGACATATTTCCCAAATATAACGAATCTAGAGAAGGATTTTGGAAATCCAATGAATAAATTTTAAATATATCAAGACAACTTGCTAATTAAATCTTAAATAAGAAGAGTGTTTCACATTTTTTAAATTTCATAACTTTTAAAATTCACTAACAACCAGACTACGTATTATTTCTTCTGTTTTACCCTTTTTCTTTTCCATAATATCAATTAGGCCTCATTTGTTTTTTAAGATTAAGAGGTCTGAATATGAAAAGGTGTATTAAAATTCAGACGTTTGAATCTGAATACACAACTCAATAATTAATATGTTCTCTCTGGGTCTGAGCAATTAATGATTAAAACTGTTTATTTTTAGTATCTGAATATGTACAGCTTGTCTATATTTAAACATAACATATATAAAATTCAAATAAAATAGTTAATTAACATTATTTCAAATTCTAATGTCAAACATTAAAAACATATTTCTGATAACGAAAATATAAAACTAACAAGCATTTCCTCTTCCTTGCATTAGCTGAAGTGCAAGTTCTTCACGCATATTATTCATAATTTGTGAATCTTCAGCTGTTCAGCTAGGTCTATTTGTTTCATCCAATACTTGTTCGTGTTCTCCTTCTTCCTCAAATATTACTTGAGGTAAATCATATTGATTAAACAAGTCATCGTTTAGTCGTTCTTTTCTTATAAAATTATGAACTGCAAAATATGCAATAACATCTTTTTGGACATCAATATGATATGGAGCCATCTTGTCCAATATTTGAAATCTTGCTTTTAAAACTCCATGAGCACGTTCAATAACATTTCTAAGTTGTGCATGAGCATGGTCAAACTTTTCTTCCTTATTTATGGCCTGTCTACGGTGATAATCTCCTAACCAATATCGAATATTACGATATGGTGATAGAAATCCTCGAGTATTAGGATATGCCGCATCATATAAATAGTACTTATCTGTCATCATAAGAAAATGTTAAATAAATATAATAAACATCTAACATAGTATTTCAGAATAGTTTAATAAGTTGTATCACTTACTAGAAGGAAGAAATGAAAATCCATTATCTGGATTAGATGCGATCTCTGTTAGAACACGTGCATCGTGTGCTACCCCTTCCCATCCAGCATAAACATAATTGAAGACCATGTTAAAATCACATATAGCTAAAATATTCTGATAGCATTTACCCTTTCCTCTTTCTCTGTAAATAATTTGTTGATTAGCCGAAATAACTGTATGTACTAATATCCCGTCGAGTACACCTATTACTCTCTGCAAATAAAAATAATAATTTTATGTTAATAATTATGAATTTTTTTCTTATGAAATTATATAATAATTTTATATGAGAAAATTACAGAATAATGCACTCCATAAGTTTTAGTCCAGTTACAAGTTTGCAAATGTGTAGCCAAATATCAATAAGGCATGCTCATCAGATGTATGCCTTCTGATATTGTTGCTGCCAAAGTTTGCGTATTTTGCTATATTTCCCTTCCCATTACAAACTATAGTAACACTTTGTGGAAACTTTCGAAAATCGGTTTTAGATAAACAAAAATCAGTTCCCCATTTTTAGTGTAACCATAGATCGAGACACTCGGTCAACACACGTTCGTGCCTTCTTTTATAACCAATACTTCTCTAATTTTTTATTTTTTTTTATTTTTTATATCTTCAGGTTTTGTACATACCTATCACAACTACAAAACGCAAAAACATACGCGAGAAACCTAAAATATCATCTCCTTTAATGCTAATCTTGTTAAATTTTAATTATGATTTTGTGAGAAATTTGGAGTGGATATTGCTTGAACTTATTAGAAATAGTCTAATTAGGTTGTATACAAAGTTTGAAGTAATTTGCTGGAGATTTGGACTAGTTTTATACAAGAATTGCAAGTGAAAATCGTAAAAAAAATTCGTCAGAGATGCTTATACACTTTTATACAATGTTATACACTTTTATACAAAGAGGTACATTATGCATATAATTGTATAATAGTGTATAAATATGTATAATCACAGAGTAAAAATATTTTTGATACATAAAATATTTTTGATACACTATGTATATAGGTGTATAAGAAGAATGAGAAGAAGAAGAAGAAAAACAAAAAAAAGAAGAAGAAAATGCGGGAAATTCACCAAATACCTGTAAATAATGTATCAACCTTGTATATAATAGTGTATAAATGACGTTTATACACTATTTATACAATATTATACGTTATTATACAAATAAATCCTATCAATGGAGCTTCACGTGTTCTTCTTCTTCCTTGGGCATCCTCTGAAATTTAATTCAAATATAGCCTAAATCTACACCAAATCACTTGAAATTTAAGGTTTGAACTCATCTTGATGATTCCAATCAATTGGGACAACACTCATTCCAAATAACTAACAAATTGAAAAACCCAATTTCTGAAATCGAATCTTCAAACCACCTGTAATGGTGACTTTTAGTTTTAAATCCTTAGTTAACCATTGGAATCCGGAAAAGAATTGAAGAAGAATAACAATAGTAGAGAAGTTTTGTGGTGCAAAGGCTAACACGAGAAGAGGAAGAAGAACGAAAAAAAAGGGGAACGAAGGAAGAGGAAGAAGAACGAAGAAAAAAGGGATGGGCCAACTATAAAAAATAATTTTCAGATTATGTACAACCTGAGCTACACTGGATAAGGGCTTCAAACGTGGGTCATTTTCTGATGAATTATTAGGCCAAGTGACAAGAGATGAAATTCTCACATAATTTTATAGCATATAATACCTTAAAAACTTTCGTAACTTTGTATGAGCACCAGGAATATATGGAATTGAATATGTTATAGATGAAATCATCTCTTATGCAAAAGACATCAATGCTTCAAGAAAATAAATGTCCCTCCCAATTATAATCGTTTGACTGAGCAAGCACGAGACAAGAACGTGTCCACAAAAATCCAGCCACCATGTATTAAACGTGGACAGTCAATTGTTTTGTATTTTTAGGTGGAATCTCACTTAAAAAATGTTTTTTCTAAAGAAATTTTTGTTCAAAGTTTGAAGAAATTTAACAAGTGTAAAAAAAGAAAGATAATATAACATGTAAGAGTGTCGTGAGATGGTTGAGATCCTTTACCTTTAATCAAAGATCTCAGTGTAAGCAGTGGCGCTCTCAAGTGGTGGCTAGCGGGTTCAACTGAACCCGCTTCACCAAAAAATAATACTGTACATATGTATAAATTAGGATTAAAGTTGTGAAAATTTTGTATAAATATTTATTTGAACCGACTTGACAAATAATATTTTACTACTAAAGTTATATACTTCTAAGATTGAACCCGCTTGCACAAAATCCTGAGCCCGTCACTGAATATAAGTATAAAGAACTTCTTCGTAGGCAGGGACAGATGTAGCCTTTAGGCTACAGGTTCAACTGAACCGTAACTTTCAACATGAAATATAATTTGATATGTAATACTAAGTTTAATAAATATTAAACCTAAACCCATATAATTTTAACACTATAATGAATACAACAATGAAAATCTTAAAAATTGAACTCGTTAAACTTAAATTTTGGATCTACCTCTATTGGTAGGGAGCTTTTAATGCAATTTTCCTCTTTTATTTGGGTGAATTATATGGGATTGAATTTGTGGCCATTTTCACTTAATTGTATTATTATGTGAACTAATCTGCAATCGTTTTATTTTAAGTTACAAATGAATATGTATTTATTGAACTCTTAAGTCTATCCGATAAAGAGTTTGTATATGCAATATTGCATGCACCAACAACGGTTGTGATGGAGTATTAAGTACTTCTTCTTTTTTAACCAGAAGTATCGGGTTCGAGCCCTGAGTATGTAATCATCATTAAGAAGCGTTCTTCTCTTGTGAAACTTCCTATTAGTTATTTTATGTAATAGAAAAAGCTCAAGTAGCAGAGTCCAAAACTAAGTCAAAACCGAATACACGTCAACTTTACCAACTATTACAAATCCAGTTATTTCCAAGCTGCTGCTGCTGCTGCTTCCTTTTAAAAAAAAATAAAACATTCTAATTACTGTTTTTATAATAGGCTTGGAAGGTTGGTAGAAACATGATGGCTTTGACTAGGAAAGAAACTGAAAAGAAATAAAGTGAGAAAAATTCAAGAAATTATATTTGTGAATAAAGTGGGTGCACTTAATTTGTTAGGTTTGTCCTATTATATCCATTCAAAAACTGCTTTAAATTATGCTCATATATACTTGAGTTTACCTATGAGTGTCTTTCCACTTTACTAGGTTAATTGCATCTTAATTGTCACTTCATTTTAACCTGCTTAATAATTAATTTTTTGATAATTAGCAAATGGAAAAGTTAAATAAATGGGAAAATTGTCAACTTAGCGACAATTAGCAACGTTACCCTCTATTTTACCTTGGAGCTACCATTTGAAGTAATGTAAGATAATTTTAAACCGTTTCACTCAGAAATTTCATCATAACAAGAGCAAATGCGAGACTCTCTCTCTATATATATATAGGTTTCTCACCGGTCTGGTGTTCGATATTTGTATTAAGATTTATGTCGCATAAAGGTCATTAGAAGAGACTCCCACGTAAATTTGTTTTGCTTGTAAACGTGTTCTTAAGTTAAATTTTCAATGATAAACTAGTTATTAAATGATGTATAGTAAAAATTTAGAAAACAAATTAAAACTGACATGTAAAATGATCAATTTGTTCAAAATAAAAGAATAATTGTATGCAAATACGTTTTCTTATACATACCACAAGTTTTGGACTTCATGGCATAGTAAGCAGCACTGGTTCTAGTGAACTGGATTAACAAACGTGTTCGAGACCAGACCATAACTACTACCTACGAAAACTTTTCGAGCAATAAATACATACTATATAACGACGGCCAGAGGTAGGGTTATGCATTGATCGAATCGATTTGATTTAGCACATTCCAGGTTGTAATTTCAGATTCTATAAATGCAATTCGAATCCAATTCGATTAATATCGGATTGGATCGAATTTTAAAGATTAGATCCGATAAATATTTTAGATTTTTTGATCGGCGGTACGCTTTATTGAGGCTACTCCTAATCTAATCGACTGCGGTACTTTTTAAGGCTACTGCTATTCACCATTCTAATAAATTGAAAAGTAACAAATGAATTTCATAGCAATAGACAAATAGAAAAGTTTCATAGGCGTTATTGTCCGTCGTGATAAAGAGAGAGGCACCGCCGTTAGGAAGGAGAGACTGAAAATGAGAGATATAAAGGTAAGATTCAAAATAGGCTGACTGCAATCTGGAGAGAGGTTAGACAGAGAGACTGCAATATAAACTAAAATGAAAGTGTTTAAAATAATATTTTATTTATGGTGAATATCTATATTTTAGAGAGATTTTACTTGGTGGCTAAGTCACTCTTTTCCTATAAATAAAGTGGTCTTATTTTATTGTAATTCATCCAAATTAATAAGAATTTTCTTTATCTCTCTTTCTCTGCAATACTCTTCTTCTTCTTTTATTGTTCATAATACGTTATCAGCACGAGACTCTAACCAATTGAGTAGAAGCTTTGAGATTGAGCATAATGATTGTCAATTGTTCCATGAACTTCTTTCATGATAAAATTCTAGATTTAAGGTAAGTATTTACTTTACTTTTTCTCTTTTAAATTCTTCAAATTCTATAATTTTGATTTTAAATACAAGCAAAGACAATAAATTGTGATTGTAACTCTAATAGAGTTTGCAAGAAATTATAACCACCCGAAGTAGTAAAATTTTTATGCCTTGCCATGATCAAATTCATGTATGATTGTGGGCAAAAAAGTGAAAACCCGTCCCATTGAATTTCCTTAATCCTCATTCCCCTTAAAAGAATGTGATAGCAATATGTGATAAATCTGAAAGAAGACAAAATTATTACCGTGAAGGTATCAATGGATGTGGACATGGCAATAGACGAAATTATAATCACCATCATTGTGATAATGAGAATAATAAGGATACTCAAAATAATCCTTCACTCTGTTAAAGTAATATTTGTCATCGATTTGACATGAGATTTTGCAAAGCACATATAGATGATTATGGTCCATTCATGATGTGAATGTGACAACATCTGATTTATGAATACATATTCATTATTGGAAGAATATAAACGTGCTAGTGGTAGCAGATATACCACAATAATCTCTAGAAAAAGGTTTGAGATGAAATAAGAAAATAATTTCATTATTATGGCATGAATGGTCATTAATCACGTACCTACTGTGATTATGCCAAAATATTATGGCAGTGTGAAAATTACAGGGCAAAAGTATAAAAGAAACATAACTTGCCTATAATGATTTTGACCATGATCATAATGGTATAACTTTCTCCTTGAAAGAGATATTCACCATATGTTAGTACAAAATTAATTGAAAGCTTTAGAAAAGCCAATTATTACTATTTTGGAGAAACACGATTGATTGCCAATAAGGTATTGTGTCGTAGTAAGTCTCAAAGAAACTTATTTAGTTTCTAAAGTATTCTCGAAAGCGATTGGTTATATTGAGACTATAAATAAAGGAAAGATTTAATATCTTCTATTAATACAACTTGTAGCGGGGTAATATGTATGTGAAAAGCTACCCGCTTTATTCTCCATTTTGTATTCACAAATAAAAGGTTACCACAATAAAGTGGATGTTTATTGATATAAAACTCATATCATAATAAACTTGGAGTTTATTGATATCTAGTTGGCATAACTGGTTTAGTCATATCAATTTAAGTATGATATGCAAAATAAAAGAGAATTCACATGGATAAATATTAAAAAACTAGAAAGTTCTTTACGAATTTTCTTATGTTGTTTGTTCCCATCAATTAATAGACCAACTAAAATTGGAATTGAATCCCGTGAATGCTGGAAATATCAAAGGTGAATATGGGCTCATTCACCTGCCATGTATATCACATAAGATACATCTATGAGATGGTTACATGTGCGATTATTACTAACCCGCAACCTAGTGTTTGCGAGGTAACTTGCTCAATAATTTAATTTAGAGCATAATTTTCAGATTGTCTATTCAAGATAGTTTATCTTGATAAGTTGGTTTACATTACAATTGGTTTAGCAAAATAATTTATTGAGTGCCTCCACTTAATAGCTAAATTATTACTTTTGAGAACAAAGTTATTTATATCAGTTTGATATACATTATATATGAAAGTATACTGCATTCTCCCCTCACAATTGGTTTAGGGCCAGGAACCAAATGATTCCATCTTATTATTATTAAAGTGTGGTTTATATTTTGATTAACACCGTAGCCCACAAAGATGGGCTTCCAAAATTGAGTACGCAAGTTAGTTTTTCTAACATGAGGGGGAGACATCATACAACATTTGAGAAAAATTTACATAGAACGAATTATTATTTATACATCTAGATCCTCGAATAAGATAATATGAACTTGAAGTTCATAAAAGGATAATTCATTTACAATATATTGCAAAGTATGCCAGGCGTATTTGCTGACCCAAAGAAAGTAATTATATTTTCACTCCAAATGCTCTTATTAGAATAAGTCCTAGAAGAACAAGTCTATGGTACGCTTAAAGCATATAGACAAAATGATTTCAAGTAAAATTTTTGATAAAGAAGATGAGTAAATGATCATAATAAAGGAGGCAAGTGATCTAGAAGATCACATGACATAACACTTTATAAAATCTCAGGAGAGGTTCAGGTACCTAAAAATATAAATGAAGAGATCTCTATGTTATGTCTTTATGAAAAAGGAGGTTGGAACCGAAATGATTGTTCGTCGACGACATCTATGATAACACAAAATATAGATGAGGATCTTAAGTCTGTCGAATACAAACACAAAAGTATTGGCCAAATGAAAGAGACAAAATTCGAATAGAATTGGTTTCATATGAAAGACATGTAGTTTTGGACTTGCAGTTCAAACACTTTGAAAGTATAAAGTCAATGACGAGTGCAATCACTTTTATCTATCTTATGTCTAGCATGACATAAAACTTGATATGCATCTAAAGTCCATTCATATGGCTTATATGATTTAACTTATATGGCAATCCATGAAGAATTTAAATTACTTAAAGCATATAGAATTCTTGGTCATGAAGTACTACATCTTAAGTGTAATTTGTGCACATTTCTATCTTGCTATAATTATAAGCATGATAATGTGATAGTGAGAATTTTCAAGGTGAAACATATTCATTGGAGTTAATATGTGTGATTTATTCACCAAATCTCTGCCGACATCAACTTCCAAGAAGCTAGTGCACAAGATTGGGATGCGAATGCTCAAGGATGTGAATTGATGCTCTCATAAGGGGGGGGGAGTTAATACGTGTTGTACTCTTTTTCCCTTACAAGGTTTTGTCCCACTTTGTTTTCCTTGCAAGGTTTTTAACGAGGCAACCAAAAGGCGTATTGTTAGATATGCGTACTCTTTTTCCTTCTCTAGAATTTTTTTTCCACTGAATTTTATTTTAGTTAAGGTTTTAACGAGGCACATTATCTGTTGAATAGACATTCAAGGGAGAGTGTTATAAATAGTATTTTATTTATGATGAATATCTATATTTTAGAGAGATTTTAGGGATTTTACTTGGTGACTAAGTCAATCTTTCCCTATAAATAAAGGGGTCTTATTTTATTGTAATTCATCCCAATCAATAAGAATTTTCTCTATCTCTCTTTCTCTACAATACTCTTCTTCTTCTTTGATTGTTCATAACAGAAAATCTATTTCGGGTCGGATTTGATTAAAATTGTACTAATCTGAATATTTGAACTTTCAAAAAACCTAACTCATATCTGATATGAATATCCAAAATTCAAAATCCAAAAATCCAAATTGAGTAAATCGGTTGTATTTTCAAATATCTGATCCAAATGCATAGCCCTAGCCAGAGGCGGATCCTAGCCAGAACCATATCTAAATAACTATAAGAATAAATTTACACTCAATGATGCAAGTGGATATATCATCATTTAGTTGGTGGTTTAATTTTCAACTAAAATAAATAAATAGAGGGATGACTAAACAAATAAAAGCAGTTCCCAGAATCATAATTAAGAAACATATATTGTCGTCCTTTTCTTTTATTCCCTATTGAGCCAAATCAGTATTTTTAATGCATGGCCTAGCATTGTCTTGAAACAATTATTTTTATACCATCATTGATTCCTCAAGTACGATCCATTTGCTTGAATATTTATGTTATGATTTCAGCATAAGATTTCATGTATTTTTTTATACTTATTTTATTGAAATCAAGTTTATTGCAAATATAATAATATAATAAGAAGATGAATTTATTCTGTCCAATTTTTCTATAATAATCTCGCAGTATTTAATAATATCGGAAAGTAAGCAAGTTGTTATCGATTAAAATGAGAAACTTTATGAAAATGCCCACTGTATATGTATACTAGTGGATTCTTCGCGCTTCGCGCATTGTAATCATATAATTTTTGAAATGAGAATTTCTTCTGAATTTAATTAATATAAAATAGATACAAATTTATTTTCTATATGCATAAATTAATTATATCACAAAATATAATATTTTATTAACATGACAACTTGGTCAATTTGACAGAGGACGTGTTATTACGTCCATTAATGTGAAAATAATTGGCTTTAACTCTTATATACATTACTTGAATAGGTTCTAGCATATAAAATTTACAGTCACAAAAATAAGCTATATTTCTGGATTTTCAATCAAATTCAGCTTGAGTGATATATAGCTGCTAGTAATCACAAAGAAGTATAAGAGATCATTTAAAGAAATAACAGAGATAGTCTATTTTGAGTATCTTTTTAAGTTTCCTTTTTTCTTCCTACTATTTATTTATGCGCAAAGATGAGGAAAATAATTACATTTTTTTCATCGTCGGAAGAGGTTAATAGCCTGGCATCTGCTTCATGCATCTTTTCCTGAGCTGTCTCCTCTGAAAGGTCGAAACCTCAGGCATGAATCTCCTCGAGGGTCTCTCTCCGAGATTGACACTTAGACATCTTAGCAGTCCATTGTGCTCGATCGGTAGCCCCCCTCAGTTGTGCTTGAGCAGCCTCGGCATCAACCAGATATATGGCTACCGACTTGTCAGCCTGGGCCTTTGCCTTTTTGGCCTCAGCTTGGACCTTAGCAAGTTCAGCCTCGAGTTCCTCCATCCTCTTGGCCTGAACCGAGAAATTCTCCCTAGTATTGCGAAGTTGTACTTCGGTCGATGACAATTTAGCCAAGGCGGTCTTTTTCTCCACAGCAAAGCGGTCCATGTCTTCCTTCCACCTATGGAAGTCAGCTTTAGCTTGATTGGCCTCCTCCCGAAATAACTCGATCTTCACAATTTTTTCTGCAACCGTGACATCGAAACGTTAACTTCCACCCTTAGATCGAGCCCGTATTTTTTCAAAAGAATTATTACCTGCTCGTTCAGCTCGGTTTCCTCCTTACGGGCCCCGACCAAGTCAGCTCTGAGGTCCCTGATCTCCTCATCCTTCTGCCTGCAGAGGAGCTTGAGAGCATTCCTCTACCCCGAAAGCCTTTGGAGATCAGCCTCACATTGGCTTAAGTCAGCCCACGACTTAGAGAAGTCCTGTATGAGAAAAGATAGAAGTTAGACAGAAAGAAGGAAAAGTGAAATAAAACTACATCAACAAAATTAACACTTACTCGACTCAGAAGGCGTTGGGCCTCTTCGAAGAGGTTGGATGCATCGTTGAGATCAGAGGCATCATTGACCCCGGTAAATTAATGCCGAATGGGATCCTCCTCACCGGGGACTCCGCATATTTCAGGAGTCCTTATAGCTCGAGCATCCCTTATGGCCTCCTCGAAAAAATCTAGTAAAGAGGGTGAGTGACCTGCTGTCACTGCCCCAAGTGAGTCGCTAGGGGTGCTCTGTTCAGCTTTGTGGGTCTCGGAACCAACCCTCTCGGGTATGTTTGTTGTTGGACGAGGGATAACCTCGACCTCAGGTGATTCGGGGACTTTGCCCAAATCTTTCTTTGAAACCTCCTCTTCACGAAGCAGGGTCTCGACAACTGCCGTCGGCTTAGAAGACTTGGCGGTCTCGGCAGTCTTCCTTACTCGAATCACCAGCGTCGAGTCATCGCCCTCATCTTCCTCCTCCTCTTCTTCCCTCATCCTTTGGACTGACTCTACAGTAAGAGGGATAATATTCCTCCTGGGTCTTCGAGCTGTTGCCTTTTTGTGTTTTGCGTCCTCGGACGTCGAGACCCTTTTCCTCTTATTATCTTTCCCCGGCTTCGGAACCGGGGCCATATCCTTTTCCTCGCTACTCGAAGGCCTCAAGACTGCATCTTTGTTCAGGCTTGCACAAAAAAGGACTAAGTAAGTAAAAGAAGTGTAACCAACGCCTCAGAAATAAGAAGAGGGAAACTCACCATGATTTTTTGCTTCCTATTTGCCTTTTGCCAAGTCGCGCCAATAGTTCTCAACATAGGAGGAAGTTGAAGCCAGCTTTCGAACCCAGTCCTCAAGGTCAAGAACTGCTCAAGACATCCAAGAAACCGCTGCACGACAAAGGAAGATGTTAAATGAAGCAAAAAATGGAAACATGGAAATTAATGAGTAAAATATTACTTAGGCTTCGGGTTCCATTTCTTGGAAAATGGCATTTTCTCCTTTGAGATAAGGTCACAAGTCCTCACCCGAACAAACCGACCCATCTACCCCCGATCCTTGTCCTCATCGATACTCGAGAACAACGCCTTATTCGCTCGATGTTGCCGTTTGATCAACCCTCAAAAGATTCGAGGGTGAACGACAGCCCCTCAACTTTGCTGGTGAAGAACCGGAGCACCATCACGATGCGCCAAAAATAAGGGTGTATTTAGCCTAGAGTCACCTGATATTGACGACAGAAGTCAATGATGACCGAATCGAGGGGGCCCAACGTGAAAGAATAAGTGTAAACACGTAGATACCCTTCCACTTGGGTAGTAATGCTTTCTTCAGGAGAAGGGATCTCTACAACTTTGTCCCCCCCAGTTGCAATCCCTTTTTATATCCTCGAGATATCCTATCGTTATCAAACAGATATACCTCGATACATGCTCACATCGGCCAAGGACTGATGGAGGATTCTCGATTTTGAAGTTAGACTTAAGAACACACGAGCCAGGAACGTACTCCCCAAGGAGCGGCTCCGCCGACATTTTATCACAGGCCGTCCATGAAGAAGAAGAGAAAGCTTTTTCCTTCTGTGGAATTGTTTTAGATGTTTTCGCCATTATATGAGTTGAAGAAAGAGGAAAGTAGTAAGTTCTGGTGGTTCTAAACTAGCGGAGATGACCTAAGGAGTGATGAAAGAGAAGAGATTAAGAGAGTTAAGATCTTAGAAAGACTGATAAAGATGAAAGTAAATTTTGATTCAGCAAAAGGATGCCATATTTATAGATTTACGGCGAATGTTCGACGGCACTAGTGGCCGACCGCCCACTGACGCTCATTAATGATTTGGGAAACTGTACGGACAGGACGTTTCGATCACTTCCATCGCTTACTTCACGTGGGTGACATCACTGTTCATCGAGGTCATATAAAAAACGAGGCTCAATATGTTTATTCTCATTATATTCCAAGAAACGAGGGGACTATTTGTATACGATAAACATCGGGGCTACCCGATTTCACCTTTTAATCGGGACTGGGACGTTGCATCGAAGAGTTGAGATGTTGCATCCGAAATCGAAGCCTCTTTATAGATCGAGGTCGGTATCAATCGAATCCAGAAAAGATAGACTTCGAATAATATCGGGATAGCTTAGTAACGGAAAGAGGGAGATATTCGTGATTGGTCGAGGATCGGGAGTGAATCTTGGAATGGATCAAACCAGTAGCAGTTAATCAATTGTCTATATTATTTCCTTCTGTAATTAGATGTATACAATAATTAAAATTCCTCTATTATATAAAGAGGAATTCCATTCATTTGTATTCATCATTGCTTACTGAGAAAAAGCTATACAATCATTTCTTTCTTGCTTATTGTTCTGCTTACTATTCATCAGAATTATTTTATCTTAATCGTTCTTGTTCTACTATCACCTTGAAAATACATTGTTTCAAGGTCGAGGCTCAGCTTGTGTGAAGACCCAAGGGGTCATTTTATAAATTTAGACTCCTTTCCATGCTTAATAGACATAAAAAGACTAATTTTAAATATCTCAATTTGCGTGCGCAGTCCGGGCGTGAAACCGGAAAGCTTTTATGTGAAAATATGAGAAATAGTGATTTCTAGAATTAAATTTGATTATAGTTGACTTTGGTAAATATTTTGAGTTAACGGACCCAGATCTGTGTTCCGATGATCCCGGGAGGTCCGCAGTAAAATATGGGATTCGGGCGTATGCCCGGAAATGAATTCTGAGGTCCTAAGCCTTAGAAATCAATTTTTGAAAGAAATTATTTTGCTGAAATATTACTGAAATAAAGAAAAAGATTAATGTTTGAAAACATTGCTATCGGGTCCGTATTTTGGTTTCGGATCCCGGTACAGATTTTTTATAGTATTTAAAGGTTAACTATGAAATTTGGTAAAAAAACGGAGTTCATTTGACGTGATTTGGACATCCGGTTGGAAAGTTATGAACTATAAGAGTTCTTGATGAAAATTATGAGTTTTGAGGTTTAAATTCATTGTTGTACATGTTATTTTCATGATTTGATCGCATGAGCAAGTCCGTATGATATTTTTGGACTTGCGCGCATGTTTTGTTTAGAGCCCCGAGGACTCGGGTGAGTTTCGGATTGGCCACAGGATATTTTACACTTGAAAGATTGCTGGTTTTTCTGCTGTTAGTGCACAACACTTTTGTGCATTACGTTCGCGCCCCTTTGAACGCGAATGCACAGAGTAAAAATGCTAGGGGGTCATTTTTTTCTATGCGAACACACCCCTACAGATGCGAACGCATAGAGTAGTTGAGACCTGGGGGGACTGATTTATTTGACGATAATCAAGATTTTTATTTTGAGAAATTTGACCAGAGTGCTACGCACGTTGAGACAAACTTTATGGTGGAGATTTAGAGATGCGACATGTTGAAGGCTATGTGAAGAAGGTGGATCAAATTTATTTTATCAAAAAAATTTAGGCCAAGGGGGAGAATTGTTAGGGATTGTCCAGATTTTCTTACCATGTTTGGTTTTCCTATTTCGTGAATGAAAGGACAATATATTTACCATAATTGGGTTT
>ML353205.1:0-23456 GCA_005239505.1 Nicotiana paniculata
ACAGAAAGGGTCTTAAAACGCTTTTACATGGACAAAGCGCACCCATTGAGTACACCAATAGTTATTCGATCACTTGAAGTGAATAAGTATTTGTTCCGACCTCCAGAAGAGAATGAGGAACTCCTTGGTCCCGAAGTACCATATCTCAGTGCAATTGGTGCATTAATGTATCTTGCTAATGCTACAAGGACTGACATAGCATTTTCTGTTAATTTACTAGAACGATATAGCTCTTCTCCTACACAGAGACATTGGAACGGGATTAAGCATATATTGCGATATTTAAAGAGAACTCTTGATATGGGTTTGTTTTATGCCAACAAAGATAGTGCAGATCTTGTTGGTTATGCAGATGCAGGTTATTCATCTGATCCCTATAAAGCTCGATCTCAAACCGGGTATGTATTTACTTATGGAGGTACTGTCGATCATGGCGCTCCACAAAGCAATCTATTGTTGCTACTTCTTCAAATCATGCTGAGATAATAACTATTCATGAAGCAAGCAGGGAATGTGTATGATTGAGATCAATAATTTATTTTATTCGAGAAAAATGTGGTTTGGAATGTGAGAAAAGACCCACAATTTTATACGAAGACAATGCTGCATGCATAGCCTAATTGAAAGGAGGATTTATAAAAGGTGATAGAACGAAGCACATTTCACCAAAATTATTCTACACACACGATCTTCAGAAAAATGGTGACATTGATGCGCAACAAATCCGTTCAAGTGACAATCCGGCAGATTTATTTACTAAATCTTTGCCAACCTCAACTTTTGAGAAGATGGTATACAAGATTGGAATGCGGAGACTCAAATATTTGAAACAAGGTTTTCATCAGGGGGAGTAAAATACGCGATGCACTCTTTTTTCCTTACTAAGGTTTTTTCCCACAGGGTTTTCCTTATAAGGTTTTTAATGAGGCACCTAGCAATGCGTATTACTAAATATGTGTACTCTTTTTCCTTCCCTAGAACTTTTTTCCCACGGGGTTTTTCCTAGTAAGGTTTTATGAGGCACATTATCTTTTAATGAACATCCAAGGGGGAGTGTTATAAATATTTATTATATAATGGATATTCATTTAGTACTCCGTTGTAAATAAGCTTCCTGAAGAAGCTTATCCATATGAGACACTGCCGTAAATATGTTTATCTATTTAGTACTCTATTAGAAATAAGCCTCCTGAAGAAACTTATCATTTTGGTACTCCTTTATGGATAAACATTACCCCCGGAAGAAGATTATCTACATCTGGTACAGTAGCAGCTTACAAGCAGCTTGCAGTAGCAGCTTACACAGCAGCTTGCAGTAGCAGCTTCTTTTCTTCTATAAATAGAGGAGATTTCAGTTCGTTATGTACATCAGTTTAAAAGTTCAATAATATATCAGTTTCTCTCAATACTTGTCTTTAGTTTATTTACTTTACCGTCGTTATTTTATAGCACTTGCGCGTTTTTTTCCATCTAGAAGCGTAAATTTCATTCATTTATACAAAAATGTGATAACGATGGCATATTGGCTTTGACCAAACTTTACTTTCCAGTTAAATTTTTTTATTTTATTTCTTGGCAAGTACCTTAGCTATGAGTGTGTGTATACACACACAAACACAATATTTATATACCTTTTTATATTTTGAATAATGTTCAGCGCATATTAATAGTTTTATGTACGTATAGTATATATGTCATCAATATATGTTTTACATTTGAAGTAATATATAACATAATCTATTTATATTAACACTAATATATCACAATTATAGATATAAAAGACACAAGAGTTATTGTGACTATTAAAAATATAGGTTATGGAGATGATGAGGTAAGAGTTATTAAAATAGAATAATGATAAAAAACTCAAAAAGAGAGAAAAAAACTAAATATGTTTCTTGGCTTGAGAGAGAGGCACCACCTCACTTGATGGTAGGGAGACCACATATAGACATTAAGTTAAGCTCCTTATTATTGTCATTAAATTAAACGACACATAAGTGAAGCATTTTAAGAATATATTTATGTTTGTGTCTAAAATTTGCCTACCGTTTTTTGGAGAAATATTTGACCTACACTTGAATTGGTTTGACATTTATTCTATTAAAATTTGTAGCCAGTCAACTTTAAATGCGCGAGAATAATCTCACAACTAAACCATAAATTTGAATGTTAAAAAAAAAATTTCCCATAGCTCCATGATTTTATTTTAACATAACCATCTTCTAAAGACTAAAGAACTAATGAAGATACATAAAATATATTCATTCCGTGTTTATCTTCTCAAAAAATTTTACTTCATCAAAAATCTGTCCGAAAAAGAGAAAACGACTGTCCTTTTTCACCAAACAAAAAAAGAGAGTAGTTGTTCTCAAACAGTAAAAGCTAAACATTCCTCTTCAAGAAACGACCATGTTGTATTGGTAGATTTCTACTCCTTTTGTCCTCATGTCCACCATGAGACTGTCCAGATGGTGGAACATTACTCTTCAAGAAACGTCCATATTGTAGTGGCGGGTTTCTACTCCTTCCTTCATCATGTCCACTATGAGACGGTCCAGATGGTGGAACATTACTCTTCAAGAAACGCCCATGTTGAAGTGGTGGATTTCTACTCCTTCCTTCGTCATGTCCACCATGAGACGGCCCGGATGGTGGAACATTTCTCTTCAAGAAACGCCCATGTTGTAGTGGTGGATTTCTACTCTTTCCGTCCTCATGTCCACCATGAGACGGCCCAGATGGTGGAACATTTCTCTTCAAGAAACGCCCATGTTGTAGTGGTGGATTTCTACTCCTTCCGTCCTCATATCCACCATGAGACGACACAGATGGTGGAACATTATTCTTCAAGAAACGCCCATGTTGTAGTGATGGGTTTTTACTCCTTCCTTCGTCATGTCCACCATTAGACGGCCCAGATGGTGGAACATTACTCTTCAAGAAACGCCCATGTTGAAGTGGTGGATTTCTACTCCTTCCTTCGTCATGTCCACCATGAGACGGCCTAGATGGTGGAACATCACTCTTCAAGAAACGCCTTTCATCGCAAAGGACTTGCGGCGCATTCTTTGATTGTTGTAGTTGTGTAAGTTTATGCTCTTCTTTCATGATCATCATTCGATCAGTAATGGCAAAACTGCTAGTTATGCCCCACAAAAGAAAAAGTAAAAGAACGATGTCACTCCATATTCTTGAGGTGAAGTTCTCAAACACAGACATGGCTTCTACTAGATGGGTAAAAGAGAGGATCTAAAACCTTTGCTTATTGCCAATCAAGGTACCTCTTTATATAGGTTATGGTAAAAGGTAAGTCCCTTTAACTCAAGGATTCAATAAAAGGATATATTTCCATAGAGAAGAAGTATAAGAATCAGTACGGAAAGTTTACGTTGTCATTCCAAATACTATATACTTAATTATGGTAATAAAGTAGAACTGGTGTAATAACCAAAAAATTAAACCTAATACAAGATTCTTTCCTTCTTCTTTTTTGGTACGACAAAATAAACAAGGAAAGAATCTTGCATTACAGTTTTTCCTTGCTATACGTTCCGTAAAGCCATAAACTTATGCTTCAATGTCATCAACCATGAAAAAAACTCTATAGCCCTTCTCCATCCCAATTAATTTAGGCATTTCTGCTATATGCTGATAAAGAAGTCAAACACAACCATTAAATCTAAGCAATTAACACCTGCATTTTAAAGAGGGGCAATTAAGTTGACTTGAGTTAAGGATGGATTAAGGAAAAACATGGCTAAATTAAATATTTATTTGATTGTCAACAAAATTCAAGCAGCAAAAGAATAATTTCTTTAACGTGACTGACACATGCACACAACATATAATATATTGTTTACTAGTATTGTAGCAAATAATGTACCTTTTGGCTTAATGGATGACATAGGTGTATATTGCAGAATACCCTATGGAAACAGAAGAGAACAAAAATTATTCAATTATTTCAGTCATAACGGCAAACACCTTAACTACACCAAAGTTCTTCTATGCTCCATTACTTCTTTTAAACAATAATCACATTCACGTGTGGAATAGCGAAGAAGTATGAAAAAGACGAAAAGATTCATATATGTATGGATCAAATATCAAATATCCAGTAAAGGGGGGACAAAAAGCACATGTTGAACAACAACTTTATCAGCAGAAAGATTTCAAGATTACAGGAGAAAATAGAATCACAATTTTACTGCTAAGTTCATTCTCGAAGAATCCATTAACTTTAAAAACAAACTTACATAACTAAAAACCGGGAACAATAGTATATAAAAAACATGCATCTATATCTCTATTTTCAAACATCAAATGAGATACAACTTGCTTAGCTTTAATCCCTAAAGTTGATAACCCTTCTGCTTTCTCAAATTTTAGACCAATGAGCCTATCTAACTTTACGAACAAGATTATCTCCAAAATTATGTCTCTTAGAGTTAATAATATGCTGCATAAACTAGTTTCTTCAAATCAGAATGGTTTTGTTAAAGACAGACTCATTTCAGAAAATGTCCTATTAGCTCAGGAGATTATTCACAATATTTCTCATTATAATTGCGGGGGTAATGTTGTTATTAAATTAGATATGGTCAAAGCGTATGATAGAATGGATTTGAATTTCTTATATGCAGTCCTTAGAAAGTTTGGTTTCTCATAAAAGTGGGTTGAGTTAGTACATAATCTCATATGTAATGTATGGTACTCAGTTATCATTAATGGTAAAAGACATGATTTTTTCTCCTCCTCTCAAGGATTAAAGAAAGGGGATCCAATCTCCCCAACTCTGTTTATAATTGCTGCTGAAGTCCTATCTAGATCTCTTAACTCTTTATACAGGAATCCTGATTTCATCCCTTTCTCCATGTCTCATAATGTCCCTAAAATCAACCACCTTGCCTATGCTGATGATATTGTTATCTTCTGTAGTTGTAGTTCTAAAACTATCAAATTGGTTATGAAAGTTATTGATAACTATGAAAATAGCTAAGACAGATGGTTAATAGGGATAAAAGTTATTTTTTAACTGCTCCTAATACTACTGCAACTAGGATAAACAGGATTAGAAATTGCTCAGATTTTATGGACAAGAATTTTCCTTTTACTTATTTTGGTTGTCCTCTGTATGTGGGTAGGAAGAAAGCTGAATATTTTGATAACATGATTAGCAAAATTGTTAAAAGGATTAATGGTTGGCAAGGAAATATGATGTCTCATGGGGGAAAGGTAATTCTTATTAAGAGTGTCCTTCAATCTATCCCTGTCTATACTCTGTCTGCTATGTCTCCTCCCAAAGGAGTTTTTAAATTAATTGAGAAATATTTTGCTAACTTCATGTGGGGTTCCTCTGAGGATCGTAATAAATATCATTGGAGCTCTTGGAAGCATCTTGCACGCCCATTGGAAGAGGGAGGTATTGGTATTAGAAAAATGAAAGACATTAGTAATATGCTAGCAATGAAAAGATGGTGGAGGATAAGGTCCACATCATCAATTTGGGCTACTTTCATTAGTAATAAATATTGTGTTAGATCTCATTGTGTCTCCAAAAAGATTGCTCCTGGAAACTCCCATGCTTGGAGTCATGTTCTTAAAATAAGAGAAATAGCAGAAAAGCATATTGTTTGGCAGGTTAATTCAGGCACTTGTAATTTCTGGTGGGACAATTGGTCCCTCTTAGGCCCTTTGGCAAATCATCTCCCTGAAAATCCAAAGAAGTCTAAGGTATTGGTAAAGAATTTTATCAATGAAGGTCAATGGAATGCCAGCAAATTAAAAGAGCTCCTACCATATTATCTGGTTCATCAAATCCAAAACATCCTTGGCAATCAAAACAAAGATGATAAAATTTTTTGGATTCTTTCGGAGAATGGAAACTTCACTAATAATAGCGCGTGGAATCTGGTAAGAAATTCTAATCCTAAGGTTCATTTATTTGATAAAATGTGGAACTCAGCTATTCCTGTTAAGATGTCCTTTTTTATGTGGAGACTTTGGCAAAATAAACTGTCTCTTGATGAGATTATTGCTAAATTTGGTTGATAAATAGTTTCCAGATGTAACTGTTGCACTAATCCGAGCTCTAATAATATTAATCATGTATTTTTGGAAAGCCAAAGTTCTAGTTACATCTGGAATATCTTTAGAAATCCTCTTGGCATACACTTCCACCCTTACTTTATTAGATATATCATTAACCAATGGTGAACCACTAAGGCATCCAATGAAGTGCATAAGCTAGTTCTAAATATCTCTCCAATTGTTATTTGGTGGTTTCTTTGGAAAGAATTTTGTGCTTGCAGGTATGGAGATCAAAAATTGTTTAACAGGTACAGTCTTGAACAACAAATAACTTGGAGCATAGCAATAGCAGTCAACAAAGAACATCCAAATTGCGGTAAAGCTCCCTTGGATCTCTTTTTGTGATACTCTCACTCGGCTTCGATTTGGGTATAAAACTATTGTTGTGTGTTGGTCCAAACCAGAGAGCAATTGGTACTCAATACTCATGGGAGCTTCATACAAATGGAAGGAAAGGCAGGCCTTGGAGGTGTGGTTAGGAATGGGGATGGTAATATTATCATGGCTTTCTCTACTCCGGCGATTGCTCAAAATCACAATATAGCAGAGGCCCAGGCAGCTCTTTATGGTCTTGATTGGTGTATTCAAAATGGGTATAGCCGAGTGATTCTGGAATCGGACTCCCAATACATTATAGAGACCCTTCAAAAAGAGGAAGACACGAGCTTCCATCTTAGTAATATTCTGAACAAGATTCAAGACATTATCAGTAGAATGGAAATCCAACTCAACCATTGCTACCGTGAGGCGAATCAATTGGCAGATAATTTGGTAAAAAAGGCGACACAACAGCAACAGACTGTTATCTATATTTCTGGGCAGCAGCTTCCGGGCCTTGTTAAAGGCATTTTTTTGCTGGACAAAATGCAGTATCCTTGCATAAGAAGTAAATATGATAAGGAAAACTTTTATGTTAGTTAGCAAGGTTTATTTTGTTTGAGGCAGCGAGCTATTTGTTAATCGCTGTTTCCTCTTTTTGAAGGGTTATCAATAGTGTTGTACATTCAACTCTTTTTGGCTAATACAACACCCCCAGGTCCACTAGGAAGCTTATATAAAAAAAAAAGAGATACAACTACAGAATATATATATAAAATTCAACAATAAACAAACCCAAAATACAGAAGGAAAAACTAACAAATACCTACCAAAGTCTGATTACCAAGGTGAACTAGTTCACCAAACAAAGAAAAAAGTGAGAAAATGTCATAGATATACATACAACATATGCGATAGAGAAGCTGGAATCAAAATGGAGAAATTTGAATAAAAAAACCATAAGCGAAAGCGATAAATATACAACAAAAACAACAACAACCACCCAGTAAAATTCCACAAGTGGGGTCTGGGGAGGGTAGAGTGTACGCAGACCTTACCCCTATCCCGAAAGCGACAAATATATGGAGCGAAAATTGGTGACTCATTTAATCGGAAGTAGAAGGTATAGACTCTTTTTCTAAGAGCAATTTAATTAATGAGAAATTATCTTTCCAGATCTGAGAAGAGCATCCCGCACTTTACTTCTACCAAAGAAGGGTCCATAACCTCTATTAAAGCAGTTTATGTACCCGCAGACGATTTGACCGACCCTGCTCCTGTCTTTCATATTTGCAGACAAAAGCTGATGTTTTCTTGAATTTCTCGTATAACCCATAAGAAGAATAATAAAACATATCTATATTGTGTGAATACTATAAGAAAGTGGAAGCAAGAAGCCATACAACTTTCTCATTATTATCCAAAGATGGTCCGGGTGGAACTGGAAAAAGCTTCTTATATAGTTCCTTATTAGCTATAATGAGACATAGAGGATTTATAGCATTAGCGACTGCGAGTTCAGGTGTTGCTGCTTCACTTCTTCCTGGAGGGCGAACTGCATTCTCGATTTAAAATACCTATTGATGTTGATGGAAATTTTATTTGCAATATTAGTAAACAAAGTTCGCTGGCATCATTGATTCGAGATGCAAAACTAATAGTATAGGATGAAATTTCTATGGCGAAAACATAAATGATTGAAGCACTAAATTTACTCCTTAGAGATTTAATGGAAACATCTATGTTGTTCGGAGGAAAGGTTGTTGTACTCAGTGGCGATTTTAGACAAACTCTTCCCGTTGTTCGTGGTGGACAAAGGGAAGATTTTGTTCGTGAAAGTTTACTATGTTCTGAGATTTGACATCAACTTGAAAAATTACAGTTGTCCGAAAATATGCGTGCAAAAACAGATCCAATTTTTTGTAAATATTTAATGAGAATTGGTAATGGAAAAGAAAAAAAAAATGATAAGAGCAAAATAGAAATTCCTCATTCTCTGATCATACCTTTCACTAATGAAAAAGATTCCTTGAATCATCTATTTAAAGTTACTTATCCTGATTTATATTTAATTCATTCAAATATTTCTTTTATAACTTCCCTTGCAATTCTAACTACAAAGAACGATTTTGTTGATGAAATAAATGACATGCTAATTACTCAATTCCCAACTGATGAAAAATTCTATTTAGTTACTTATGAAACAATTGATCCAAAAGATCAGAGTGAATATGAAGATTTTTTGCATACTTTAAATCCTCCTGGTTTACCTCCTTATAATTGTGTCTAAAGAAAAATTGCCCAATTATATTATTAAGAAATTTAAATCCTTGCGAAGGTTTGTGCAATGGGACCCGATTAATATGTAACGGTTTCAAATCTCATGTCATTAGTGCCACAATATCCAGTGGTGATATTAAAAATACACATGTATTCATTCCACGAATACCATTATTAACATCAGAAGACGGAAAACTACCCCTTCAATTTAAAAGAACACAATTTCCAATACGCTTATGTTTCGCCATGACTATAAATAAAGATCAAGGCCAAACATTAGATTTTGTTGGCATTTATTTGTGAGAACCTGTATTTTTTTATGGTCGGTTATACGTTGCTTTATCAAGAGCTAAAGGTTCTAACTATGTCAAGGTATTAGTTAGACCAACTATACCTGACGATGATGATGATCACTCAACGTATAATGTAGTTTATGATGAAATTATCGAAAAAGCTTTTTTTATAACTTAGGCCATCGTTCCTAATAGTAAGTATTACGTACAACTTGTTCACTCTTTGTATTCTTTCATTTTGTGTTATAATAATTCTGACAATCTCATATATGCTCATTATTATATTGTGATGTGTTATATTTGAAGATTACACTAGATGGGAGAAAGATTTAAGATCAATGCAATTACTCCCGAAACAGACGAATGTACCTGCAAGATTCAAGTAGTTGATAAAGGCAGACCCAGAGACAATAGAGAGAAAACAAAAAAGTATCAACTGATGATTTTGCAAGATGAAGAGGTGAGAATAGCCATCGTAGTTGGAATTTTTTCACCCGGTATTCCATGTATCTATGTTGAGGAAATGTATTGGAGACCCTTCTCGGGCCGTCCCTATCAAAGATGTACAAGTTGCAGAGGATCTATCATATGAAGAAGTGCCAGTGGCTATATTAGATTGACAAGTCCTCAAGCTGAGAATAAAGGATGTAGTTTCCGTCAAAGTATTATGGAGGAACAAGAACATGGAAGAAATGACATGGTAAGAAGAAGAGGAGATGAAGTCTAAATACTCTTACTTCTTCCAGATTCAAGATAACGAGGATGCCGGGAGGACACGCGCATTAGAAGATGAAATGGCTCTATGAGGTAAGTAGTAGCTTGAGAATACTCTTAAATGGTGATATACAGATAATGTACATATCCATAATGTTTGGTATAGCCTTGTGAGACTATACGTTGGGTTTAACTGCTTGCAAGTTTGGCTAGTATCCATTTTATAAGGGGAACTCGACAGGAAATTTCCGTTGGAATCCATGATGAATTAGGCTCCCCATAAACCCTTACATTCGAGGATGAATGTTCCTAAGGGGGGGGGGGGGGTGTTACAACCCATATTCACGTACGTTGGTTCATGCCATAAGTTAGTCAACGTAAATCTGAGAAGAGATTATCTTTGATATGATAAGAAGTTAATCCTATTGGTCTTAAATGATACAAGAGCGTATAAGGGTGATTAACAAGTATTAGAAGTTAAACGAATCAAGAATGTTGTAACCTATATTTTTGGGTAAACCTAGGGGTGCTTAATATTCTCAAGAGGTCGTGTTTTAAGGTATTTTAATCATATAATATCCCTATCATAAGTCTTGAAGTCAAACGAGTTATGAAACAGAAGTCGACAAAAGTTATCGCAACTTATGTTCATAATTTTACTTAAACTTTAGGTAAAATGTCACTAAGTTTTTATCCCAAATTAAATACCTATGAGTTTAGTTTCCAATGCATTAAACCGTTTATCAATACGATATCGTAGTAGAGAGATATATGCATTGTTGCGAGACTGCACATGCTGCTAGGTGACAAGTAGGTGTGTCACCTACTTGGTTAAATGAGAGACCAAAAAGAGGCAATTTTGGGTATCTCATGCAATATAACCCTTATTATATATCACAAATAACCAGACCTAAACCCTTGCAAATTTCCTCCCAAAAATTACCCATAAACCCTAATTGATTTTCTCTCCCTTTCATGTTCTAATTGGAGGTAAAACCTAGAGTTTGAAGAGCCAAGATAAGGGCTGAGTTATCCAACAAATAAGGTAAATTTTCTTCTCTCTTTCATCCATTATTTCTACTGTAAATTCATGGTAATTCGTTCTATACTTGTAAGAACTCATGGGACGGTGATTGGAAGCCGTGGGTTCGAGCTATTCACTTGTAGCAGACTGTTTTGTGGACTATTTGTGTTGCTATTGGGCTGCGTATTTTAATACTGTTTTGTGGAGTTTTGGAGGAGGAAGGGTTTGGAGAAACCCCATATAGATGTGGTGGGCTGGTCGTTCGTCGTAACATTTCCAGGCTTGAATTCTCTTCCCATTTGAAGCATAAGTAGAGGGGCTGGCGTTGAGCACAATAACAAGCACATCTTGCGTTTAGAAAAACCACGAATAAGATAATAAATAATAAAAATTATTATAGGCAATGATCGTAATAATAACAATAATTATTAATACTAATAAATGTGAATTTTACGTGAAAAAAACAATATAAATAGTTAAATATTCAATTACCGAATTCAGATCCCTCAGGTTGATATTCAAAGTTGTCAAATGGTGTAAGATTCAGACGCGTTGGCGGCGGTAGTGGGTCTTCTGAAGGATTAACAGTTTCTATTGGATCAACAATGGTACTTCTATCAATTGTCCATGTAAATTTGTTCAGTGGATTTCCATACATATAGTTTGATTCTTTGACTTGTGCAACTGACACCAAGTAAGTATGGAAGGGGCGAAACAGATGTTCAAAATGCATTATCTCATAATTGCATATAATGCATTCGACTTGACTTTCCTGTGACAAAAATAAGACATAATTAGGATAATATTAATTTAATTACTATTCTCAAAATTATGAATCCTTTAAAGATCACCTCTTCATCTTGCAAAATCATCAGTTGATACTTTTTCATTTTCTCTCTATTGTCTTTGGGTCTGCTTTTATCAACTACTTGAATCTTGCAGGTCCATTCTTCTGTTTCAGGAGTAATTGCATTGATCTTAATCTTTCTCCCATCTAGTGTAATCTGCAAATATAACATATCACAATATAATAATGAGCATATATGAGATTGTCAGAATTATTATAACACAAAATGAAAGAATACAAAAAGTGAACAAGTTGTACCTAATACTTACTATTAGGAACGATGGTCTAAGTTATAAAAAAAGTTTTTTCGATAATTTCATCATAAACTACATTATACGTTGAGTGATCATCATCATCGTCAGCTATAGTTGATCTAGTTAATACCTTGACACATTTAGAACCTTTAGCTCTTGATAAAGCAACGTATAGCTGACCACGAGAAAATACAGGTTCTCGCAAATAATGCCAACAAAATCTAATGTTTGGCCTTGAGCTTTATTTATAGTCATGAAGAAACATAAGCGTATTGGAAATTGTGTTCTTTTAAATTGAAGGGGTAGTTTTTCGTCTTCTGATGTTAATAATGGTATTCACAGAATGAATACATGTATATTTTTAAAATCACCACCGGATATTGTGGCACTAATGACATGAGATTTGAAATCATTACATATTAATCGTGTCCCATTGCACAAACCTTCGCAAGGATTTAAATTTCTTAATAATATAATTGGGAAATTTTTCTTTAGACACAATTTATAAGGAGGTAAACCAAGAGGATTTAAAGTATGCAAAAATCTTCATATTCACTCTGCTCTTTTGGATCAATTGTTTCATCAGTAGCTAAATAGACTTTTCCATTAGTTGGGAATTGAGTAATTAGCATGTCATTTATTTCATCAACAAAATCATTCTTTGTAGTTAGAATTGCACGAGAAGTTATAACGGAGATATTTGAATGAATTAAATATAAATCAGGATAAGTAACTTTAAATATATGATTCAAGGAATCTTTTTCATTAGTGAAAGGTATGATCAGAGAAAGGAGAATTTCTATTTTGCTCTTATCATTTTTTTTCCATTACCAATTTTCATTAAATATTCACAAAAAACTGGATCTGTTTTTGCACGCATATTTTCGGACAACTGTAATTTTTGAAGTTGATGCCAAATCTCAGAACATAGTAAACTTTCACGAACAAAATCTTCCCTTTGTCCACCACGAACAATGGGAAGAGTTTGTCTAAAATCGCCACTGAGTACAACAACCTTTCCTCCGAACAACATAGATGTTTCCATTAAATCTCTAAGGAGTAAATCTAGTGCTTCAATCATTTCTTTTTTCTCCATCGAAATTTCGTCCCATACTATTAGTTTTGCATCTCGAATTAATGATGCCAGCGAACTTTGTTTACTAATATTGCAACTAAAATTTCCATCAACATCAGTAGGTATTTTAAATCGAGAATGAGCAGTTCGCCCTCCAGGAAGAAGTGAAGCAGCAACACCTAAACTCGCAGTCGCTAATTCTATAAATCCTCTATGTCTCACTATAGCTAATAAGGCACGATATAAGAAGCTTTTTCCAGTTCCTCCCCGACCATCAATGAAGAATGCTCCGGGTTTATTTGAAAATATTCTATCAAGGATTATATTGTAAGCTCTTCTTTGTTCGATGTTTAGTTTATATGATAATAGTAGATCTTGTTCATTAACGATAATATTCCTTTCAAAATGTACATCTTTAGTTTTTTTGACTATTATAGATGGCTAAATTTTGCCTTGAATTAGTTCAAGTTCGTTGATATCACGACCCATTGAATGAAGAATATTATTAATATGATTTAGTATTTTGTGACGAATTTCTTTTGTATGGATGTTTGGGTAATTTTTGAAATCTTCAAACATCGGGCTTTCAAATTTTTCCCACAACTCTCTTGGATTATAATGGTTGTGTTTGACTTCTTTATCAGCATATACCAGAAATGCCAAAATTAGTAGGGATGGAGA
This sequence comes from Nicotiana paniculata, assembly GCA_005239505.1. Lineage (NCBI taxonomy): Eukaryota > Viridiplantae > Streptophyta > Magnoliopsida > Solanales > Solanaceae > Nicotiana > Nicotiana paniculata. The sequence continues at coordinate 13,580 of ML353205.1, forward strand.
AGGGCTATATGGTTTTTTTCATGGTCGATGATATTGAAGCATAAGCTTAAAGGTCTGCATAAGATTATTAAGGATGTGCCTGAAGATAAGATTGGCAAGGTCGTCGTTTCTGATCGTATTAGGACTTTCATATTGTTTTATTATTGCTGCATGGGGAGACTGATGTGTGGCTATAATTCATGGTTTAACGCATTATGTGCCTTATATTTTATGTGCGTTAATGATAAAAATACACTTCGTGTGTGCATAATGGAGTCTATTACATGTGTAGGTGAATTGGAGATGGAAGCCGAGCTAAATGGATGCATAAACGTCAAAAATACGCTCAAGAGTCAAAAAGGAGTGAACCTGGCTATAGCCGGGCGTTTGGGCTGTAAAGAAGCCAGGCGTTTGGGCTGTAAAGCAGCCAGGCGTTTGGGCTATAAATCCTGGTATGTCCAGGCGTTTGGGGGGCGTTTGGGCTCTAACGCTATGCCTGGCCAGGCGTTTGGCCTGTAACGCCTGGTCCCCGATCCGGCCCAGTCTGAGTTTTGAAGGTTTTAAGTGTTTCCTGGTTTGACTAGAAGTATCCTACATGTTTAGGATTTGTCCCAAACATATAAATAGACCCAAAAACACAACTTTGAAGGACTTATGCCATTAGAGACAAGAGAATCCTGTGGAATACTACACAACAAAACAAAACATTGATTTTTACATCCTTTATTCATTACTCTGTAATTTAATTTTGCAAGTTATTTTGGATTTGATTATTATGAGCATGAGTAGTTAATTTCTTTAATCTAAGGTTTTGGTGGAACCCGTTGGGGGATGAACTTATTGTGATATTAATATAGNTTGATAGAGACAACTAATCAAACTATAAGAAGTATCCAAGAAGGAAGTTCACCGACGGGGAAAACCATAACCTTAGACCTTTATTATAATTGTTTACACCATATTGTTAGTTAATCGTTAGTTTATTAATTTTGTCAGTAGAAATAGTAAAACATTACCAATTGATATTCAAAAATTCTTGAGAAAATTGATTAAGTAAAAGTTTCGTATTCTGATGGCTTGATTGATACGTAAATTTCCTGTGGGATCGACTCTGGGCGTAATACCCCGAATTATATTTGCAACGCCCGTTTAGTCTTTCTATAAGACATAGTTGAGCGTGATCAAATTTTGGCGCCGTTGCCGGGGACTTAACGGTGTTATCAATTGTAGTTGGAAGAAATACAAAATTCCGAAATATAGTCAATTTTCTTCAATTTTCATTTATACATTGAAAGTTTAGCGTTTGCTAACTTGGTTGTACAGGTGCATGTCTAGAAACTCATCGAGAACTGGTGAAGTATTTGAAGCCTTATCATACCCCGAAAAAGTTTTCAACGCCCTAAACCGGGCCAACCGGAAAAGCAAACAACACCATCAATTGAACAACTTGAAACCCGACATGGAAGATCCAAACAACATGAACAACAATGGGGATGATATGGTAGACCCATTTGCGCAGATAGGGAAAGATGCTCCTTTATATGACTGGGCACAACCCACAGCAGAGAATTTGACCACTGCAATACTAGTCCCTCAAATACAGGCTGAATCTTTCCAGATTACTAATAATATAATGCACTTGTTGTAGAACAAGGGACTATTCTCAGGGTCATACATCACAGACCCCCAACAGCATTTGAAGAATTTCCTGTCAATTTGCAAAACACAGAGGCATCCAAAAGTCACTCAGGATGCAATAAAACTGTTGTTGTTTCCATTCTCAGTGACTGGAGCAGCCCATACTTGGCTAAACTCACTCCCCATCAATTCCATTACCACATGGGAGGATTTAGTTAAGCAGTTCGTGAACAAATTTCATCCACCCAACAAGACTGCTCAACAAATTGATGAAATCTTGAGCTTCACACAGAAACCAGTTGAAACATTGCAGGAGACATGGGAACGATTTAAGGGAATGCTGGTTATCTGTCCACACCATGGTATTCCGGAGCAGATGTTGGGGCAGCATTTTTATATGGGTCTGGCTGATACTGTAAAGGCAAATGTTGATGCTTCAGCTGGTGGAGAATTCTTGAGCAAAACATGGAGAGAAAGTCAGATCTTGCTTGATAAAATGGCGCATAATTCAGGATGGACAACCAGGAATGCACCCATTACTCCTGTAGTTCACTCAGTGCCATTCGATCAATCCAATACTATTACAGAGAACGTGGCCACCTTGATAACACAGATGAGCATACTAACTAAGAAAGTGGAGGAATCATGGCAAAAGCAGCAGGTACACATCGTTGATACAACAAATGGGGGCTTATGCACATCTTGCATTAGTCAACCATTTGGTAATCAGTGTAATGCAGAATGTGATCACCCTCCTTATCCAGAAAACATGAATTATGTGTCAAATTATGGAAGCCAGAGACAAGGGGGGCAGAACTGGGGCCAGAAAGTTCAACCGTATAGACCACCTCACCAACAGCAGAACAGTGGAAACATGGGTGTCATGAGACCACAAGGTAATGCATCACCATATCAGAGGCCACAAGGTTATAACTATCAGCATCAACAACAAGCATACTACCCTCCTCAGCATCAACATGGGGAAGGCAAGAAGATGGGTTCTCCAGGTTAGAAGCTATGATGCAGCAGGTTATTGGGTCAAATGCTAAGATTAGCGAAAGAGTAGATGCCCATGACTCATCCATTAAAAATATCGAGGTGCAGCTGGGGCAGATTTCAAATGCAGTTAATAATCGTCCTCACGGAACTTTACCTGTTGATACTCAGGTGAATCCAAGGGACCAGGGCCCAAAGCAGCTAATGACAGTGAGTCTCCGCAATGGTAGAGACCTAGACCTGGAACAAGAGATGAGGCATGAAAGTAGACAGACATATACATTGGTGCGGTGCTTATTGAAATTGATGACTCGACTCCTTTGACCAAGGGCACAGTGCAGCCAGCTGAAGGAGAATCCAATAAGCAAGGTGAAGCTGAGAAAGAACTAGAGGAAATCACAGAGCCAACATTTGAGGTGGTGGTGGAAAAGGAAAAAGAACAGATAACAGGAAAGAAGAGATCACCAGCTCCATTCCCTCAGAGGCTGGCAAAATATCAGAAGGATGAGCAGTATAAGAAATTCTTGGACATGCTAAAGAAAATACAGGTAAATATCCCATTGATTGATGCATTGAAGGAAATGCCTGGCTATGCTAAAATGATGAAGGACTTGATGTCCAGAAAATTTGACTTCCAAGATCTGGCTACTATCACCCACTCAGACTTGTAGTGCGGTGGTGACGCGTCCTATTGCTGAAAAGTTGTCTGACCCAGGGAGTTTTACAATTCCTTGTACCATTGGCAACTTAGCTTTCTCCAAAGCACTATGTGACTTGGGGGCCAGCATTAATCTGATGCCGTTGGCCATATATAAAAGACTGCGGATTGGTAGAGCCAGGCCTACCTCCATGCTGCTGCAACTTGCTGATAGGATGGTGAAGAGACCGTCGGTTATTCTGGACGATGTGTTAGTGCAAGTGGGGAAATTTGTGTTCCCTGCTGAATTTGTGATCCTAGACTGCCGGGTAGGTGAGGAAATTCCCATAATCTTGGGAAGGCCATTTTTGGCCACAGGCAGAGCCCTCATCGATTGTGAGACTGGTGAGCTTAAGATGAGGCTCAATGATGAAGAAATCACGTTCAACGTGCAGAAGTCTATGAGGCGACCAAGTGTGTTCGCCAACTTCTCTCTTACTGATGTCGTGAACGTGATCCTGGAAGAAGATGATGCGTCCCTAACTGTTGGGGACCCTTTGGCTGCATGTTTGATGTAGTTAGATGATATGAACGGTGAGGAGCTAGCAGAATGGGTATTAGCATTGGAAGGAAAAGGGACATGGTCGAGGGCTCTCGAAATTGAACCATTACACTTGGAAAAGAGAGAGAGAGAGCCCACCAGCCAAGCCCTCAGTTGAAGTACCACCCAAGTTAGAGCTGAAGCTTTTACCAGCGCACCTCATGTATGCATTTCTTGGACCTAACTCTACATTACCTGTTATTATTTCATCTGGGTTGTTAGATGTGCAGGAACAACAGTTGTTATAGGTACTTTCTGAATGCAAGACTGCCATTGGTTGGATGATGTCAGATATCAAAGGGATCAGCCCAGCCTATTGCATGCACAAGATTCTCCTAGAAGAGGGACACAAACCTTCTAGGGAACATCAAAGGCGGTTGAACCCAAATATGAAGGAAGTGGTGAATAAAGAAGTTATAAAGTGGTTAGATGCATGAATCATTTTCCCCATCTCTGACAGCAGCTGGGTTAGCCCAGTACAGTGTGTACCAAAGAAGGGTGGTATGACAGTGGTAAGGAATGATAAAAACGAGCTGATATCCACTAGAACTGTCACGGGTTGGAGAATATGCATGGATTACAGAAAGTTGAACCTTGCCACCCGTAAAGACCACTTCCCACTTCCCTTCATTGATCAGATGCTCGACCGACTAGCAGGGAGGTCTCATTTTTGTTTCCTTGACGGGTATTCGGGGTACAACCAGATTTCTATTGCCCCGGAGGATAGGGAAAAGACTTCCTTCACATGCCCTTATGGGGTATTTGCCTTCAGGAGGATGCCATTTGGCCTCATTAATGCACCTGCAACATTCCAACAGTGCATGATGGCCGTTTTCACAGACATGGTGGAGGATATTATGGAGTTCTTCATGGACGATTTCTCAGTGGTGGGAAATTCTTTTGATGAATTCCTTGCAAATTTAAACCGTGTACTAAAGAGGTGCATCGAGACGAACCTAGTGCTGAATTGGGAGAAGTTCCACTTCATGTTACAAGAAGGAATCGTCTTGGGACACTTGGTTTCGAGTAAAGGTATTCAAGTGGATAGAGCCAAGGTAGAAGTGATTGAAAAACTCCCTCAACCCACGTCAGTCAAAACTATTCGTGGCTTCCTGGGACACGCCGGATTCTACCGGCGATTCATCAAGGATTTCTCCAAAATTGCCAACCCTCTCTGTAAGTTTCTAGAAAAAGATAACCCATTTGTGTTTTCTGATGATTGCATGGTAGCTTTTGAGGAGCTAAAGAAGCGGTTAGTCATTGCACCGATTATAGTTGCCCCCAACTGGGAGAAGCCGTTCAAACTCATGTGTGACGCTAGTGACTATGCTGTGGGAGCCGTGTTGGGCCAGCGAAAAGATAAGGTAATGCACCCAATTTACTACGCAAGTAGGACGTTGAGTGGAGCTTAGCTGAATTACACGGTAACAGAAAAAGAAATGTTGGCTGTAGTGTTTTCATTTGACAAGTTCAGGTCTTACCCGATCGGGTCGAAAGTGATCGTGTACACTGATCACGCAGCCATTCGGTACTTGGTCGAGAAAAGAGAGTCTAAGCCGCGCCTAATTCATTGGGTGCTGCTTTTGCAAGAGTTTGACTTGGAGATTTGTGACCATAAGGGAACGGAGAACCAAGTCGCTGATCATTTATCACGCCTTGAAGGTGCTGAAAAGGCACCTGAGTCTGAGGATATTCTGGAAACCTTTCCAGATGAGCATCTGCTGGCCATAAGTGTGGGAGAGGTGGCATGGTAGGCAGATATTGCTAATTACCTGGCATGCGGCATCGACCCTTATGAGATCTCCTATGTGCAAAAGAAAAGATTTTATCGTGATAGCCAAAATTAATATTGGGATGAACCTCATTTATTTAAAATTTGCATTGATAACATGATCCGGAGGTGCGTCCCCGAGATAGAACAATTTGCTATTTTGCAGGATTGTCACGTAACTCCCTATGGAGGACATTTTGGAGGAGTCCGAACAACAGCTAAAGTGTTGGAGGCCGGGTTTTACTGGTCCACTGTGTTCAGAGATGCTCATCAATGGGTGAAGGGCTGTAATGAATGCCAAAGGACGAGGAACATATCCCATTGTCATGAGATGTCCATGAATCTGATACAAGAGGTAGAAGTGTTCGATGTTTGAGGGATAGATTTCATGGGCCCTTTTGTCAGCTCCTACGGCAATAAGTACATACTTGTTGTTGTAGTATTACATGTCCAAATGGGTAGAAGCTGCAGCGTTCCCCACCAATGATGCACGAGTGGTGGTGGGGTTCTTATAGAAGAATATATTCACCCGTTTTGGGACCCCAAGGGCCATTATTAGTGACGAAGGCACTCATTTCTGCAATCGTGTCTTCGAAAAGTTGATTGCTAAATATGATGTGCATCACAAGGTAGCAACCCCGTATCACCCTTAAACTAGCGGGCAGGTTGAGGTCTCCAACCGTGAAATAAAGAGTGTGCAAACCAAACCAGTTAACGCCATAAGAACTGATTGGGCGAAGAAACTTGATGATGCACTCTGGGCCTATAGAACCGCATTCAAAACACCAATCGGTATGTCTCCATACAAGTTGGTATTTGGTAAGGCCTTTCACCTGCCCGTGGAATTAGAACATCGAGCTTGGTGGGCATTGAAGCAGTTGAACTTGGATCTCGATATTGCTGGAGAAAATCGAGTCACAGAGTTACATGAGTTGGAAGAGTTCAGAGGACAAGCATTTGAAAGAACCAGGTTGTATAAGGAACGAATAAAGAGATTACATGATAAAAACATTGTGGACCGAGATTTCAGACCAGGGGACAAGGTATTGCTTTATAATTCAAGATTAAGACTGTTCCCGGGTAAGCTCAAGTCCCGATGGTCTGGCCCTTTTAAGATGGTCAACGTATATCCTTATGGTGCGGTGGAAATTACTGCTGAGGATGGTTCTAATGCCTTCAAGGTCAATGGACAACGATTAAAAGGGTATGTGGGAATGAATGAAGCCAGTGTGCTGGCTATTGTGCATTTGGTTGAACCTAAAAGGCTGAACGATCCTTAAATTGCGTTTATTCTGCGTCGTGTCGCGACATTAAATCAGGCGCTTCATAGGAGGCAACGTATTGACTTGTTGTAATTGTCATGCCACGACATTAACTAAGGCGCTTGTTGGGAGGCAACTCAATGCATAGTTAAATCTTAGTATGGCTAGAAGTATTTTGTGTAATTATAGGTACTAATAAGCTTGCAAGTGCATTCGGGTGAAACGAGCAATTTTTTAGCATGATGGGAAGTGGGGACAAAGCCGGGGTCAAGCAGGCTTTAGGCCTCAAACGCCCAGCAAAAGCCAGAAGGGACCAGGCATTAAGACCCAAACGCATGGCTAACGCCAGGTGGTATCAGACGTTAAGCCTCAAACGCCTGGCTAACGCCAGGGGGGTCTAGGCGTTTCACCTCTAACGCCAGGGTACCCGGGATTTATAACTCAAACGCCCACCAAACGCCAGGTAAGTCCCCTCTTTTTTATTTTTACAGCTCCCAACTCTCTTTCAAGCAAGCTTCTACTCCCAAGCACAAAACTAACACAGATTTACTCCCATACACACACCAAAACACATAGATTAACACACAGATCATCACTACAACAACACCCACAGCACACACAGATCTTCACATATTTTTTTCGTGGTGCACTTTCATCCGACGACCACAAATAATTCTTCAAGGTATGATTCTATTTCTATCCTTTGCTACTTCGAATTGGGTGTTATAAATGAGAAAGTTGTGTCCTTTATTCATGGTGATTCTTCATGGGTTTATGCATTTCATGGTAATATTGTGTTGTGAACCCCAATCCCCGAAACCCTTTAGGAATGGGATGAAATCGTGAAGCTAAGTGGTATTATGGAACCCAAAACAGATTTGGGTACATGAGGCAGTCCCTCAAGTCCATAAGAGCACCCATGGAAATTGTGCTACCCAAGTGCTCGATGTAATGCCTCAATGGCAATACATGTCCCATTTGGAGCCCGAGTCTCCGGGAACAAACCACTAGTGTCATGCATCTTCGACTCAATGAAAGTTTGAGTGTAGGGTGGCTCACGAGAAGCCAATGTGTAGCAGTTGTGTTTCAATTGTTCATAAACTCGCCGAGGTGAAGTCTTAGTAACCTTGGCAAAGTGGGAAAGTGTATATGTATAGTATATACTTTGACACCCCCTAACTACTGATCATTTGCGCAGGGCAAATGATGCTACCCAGAAAAGAGACCGGCAAAGGAAAGGCCACATCCTCGGCCCCAGCGAAAGCCAAAGAAAAACTCCCACCACCTCAGAAGAAAAGAAAGGGGGGAGATATCACTTCAAGTATGACAGGTGAAGAGGCAGTGGCTGCTGTGGCTGCCATGAGACAGAAACCCGTTGGCCAATGGGAATACGGCATCAACAACATACCCGCACATTCCAGGAAGTGGTATACACGCTGCAAGCCAAAAAATGTTCACCCTGAAGGAGCCATTAAGGAAGGGAGTCTGAGAACAAAATTCCTGTTAATTTGGAAGAGCATTCATGAGTTGGGTTTAGGCTATGTGTTCAAGCACAATGGGAACATCAACCTTAACTTAATCAGGGAGTTTTATGCAGGGTTTGACCCTAAAGACAAAGATGAGTTGGTGCCAATCCGTGGGCACTTGGTAGATTTTTCAGCCAAGGCTATATGTGATTTTCTAGGTGCCCCGAATGTTCCGGTGGAGCCTTTAGAGCAATTCATCTGCCATCATAACTATAGAGAGGTGAGGCACACACTCTGTGTGGTCGATTCTAGGGCTGCTTGGATTCGGGATTGAGTCACAAATCGCCATAAAAGGTTCCCCAAAAAGAAGATGAAAGCTGAAACCCAGGTGTGGCTTAAATTGATTAATGCACGGATACTACCGTGCAACCATGACACCTTGATCAGCCGAGAAAGAATTTGTGTACTCTATTTCCTGATGACGGGGCAGAAAGTGAATGTGGGCCATCTGATGCGCTATCAAATGGGGTTGGTGCGTTCCAGCAATAGAATTGATCGAATACCATTCCCAAATTTCCTGACTCAGTTCCTGCTCAATGAAAATGTAGCGGTAGAGCCTAACCTTGAGCATACCATTGATCAACTCACCCGAGAGACTGACATCACTGGCTTACGACTGAAAGAAGAGTATTCATTGACCAATGTCGAGCGCAATGCACGGGATGATAACTTCATGGCCATCTTTATGGGATGATGGATTTGCAGTTGTGTATAGGGGGTCGCCCAACGTCGGTTGATGAGAGGGATGAGTTGGATCAGAGATACCCGCTCAATGCTCACGCTCAGCAGATGATTGGAGCAGGTGAGGGATACAGTCTCCCAGATGATGAGGATATCAACACACCTGAAGACTCTGATGCAGAGCCGATGCGCTCAGATGATGAGGATGATGGAGAAGATGGGTATGAGGAAGAATGGAGAGCGTCCGATGATGACGACGCTGATTGATCAGGGAGTTTATTGCACCTTACTTTTATTTCTTGTTTTTTCTATATGTGATGCACTGAGGACATTTCATGATTTAAGTGTGGGGTGTTGTACACATGTGTTGTGTGATTTGTTGTACTTTATGTGTTTTCTTGTTGTAATTTTAGTTGTTCATATTAGTATATTATTTTTCTTTTAAGTTTTTGTAGTGTTTTCTGTCAGTCTTTTAATTTTAGGTAAAACAAAATAGAAATATATATATATATATATATATATATATATATATATAAAATAAAATAAAATAAAAATTTAGAAATATGTGGACTCTTCCCGACGATGGATCTCCTAGACTGTTTTATTGAGGGAAGTAAGTCTAGAGAAAATACCAAAAAGATTTTTGTTTTAGGTAGTGTAGTAATTCCCGCTTGGTTTTTCTTTGGAGTGGTTCTTTTCCAAGGGTTTTTAATTGAACCGGGTGTAGGTAGTTTTAAATTTTTAGGAGTAGTAACCACATGGTTGAGAAATTAATCGCAGCAATAT
>ML353206.1:0-38482 GCA_005239505.1 Nicotiana paniculata
GGCCGGCCCGTTTAGCCCGCTAGCCCGTTTAGCCCGCGGGCCCGGGTCGGGCCCGGCCCACCTACCACCCTTAATCAAGACCAGTATTTAGAGGTCAAAGAACATAGTCTGCACCATCTTCATGATCTTAGACTACTTAAAGTAAAATGTTAAAAAAAAACAAGCTCAGTGCACGAAACATCCAGCATTACTAAAAAAAGGCACATTACTACAGCTTTACTGAAAGAGAATTCACACTATGAGGCTTTGTATTTCTGATTACAAAACAACACTTAGCAATTCAATAGTGATTCATTAAAAAGATATATTTGCATACTATTAGAGACCTAAATCGTACCAAGAAAGAACAAATGGAATTAATTATGAAAGAGAAAAATGATTCCCTAAACTTTATCTTTGATAAAGCAGCAATAACAACAATAACAATTACCCAGTATAATCCCACAAGGTATTGTTAGGACCGAAAAAATTAGGTGTCATGCGGAAGCTAGCAAAGCAAACCTTGAACGACGATAAATCCAACAACAAAAGAGAAATCTACCAAACGAGACACAAACATTTAACGTGGCTCGGTCAATTGACCTACGTCCACGGCGAAGATGAGCAATCCACTATAATAAAAGAGAATATAAAATAACGAGAGAACAACCTCACGAAGAGGCGAACATAAGTGACACACTAACACTTGTCCCGTAAAGTTCTCCCCCTAAACATGACTCTCAAACCTCATATGGCTACAGTGTGGATGTTATTGAATGAGAAGGAAGGATCCTTAATTTATAGAGGTCCAAACCTTTTCCTACAAGAAAAAGGACTAGCCAAACATGGAGGAATTATAATTTCCTTCTACAAAAAGGAAAACTCAATTATGGTAAATATTTTGTCCTTTCATTCAAGAAATAGGATAACCAAACATGGTTAGAAAATCCGGACAACCCTTAACAATTCTCCCCCCTGGCCTGAAATTTCTGCCAAAATAAATCTGATCCACCTTCTTCACATAGTCTTCAACATGTACATCTCCAAATATCCACCACAAAGTTTGTCTCAACGAGAGTAGCACTCCGGTCAAATTTCTCAGACAAAAATCTTGATTATCGTCAAATAGGATGCGGCTAAAACTAAACCTGCCAAGATGAACCTGTCTTAAACATCGCTCTGATACCACTTGTTAGGACCGAAAAAATCAGGTGTCATGCGGAAGATAGCAATCCAGTTTCTATTGCTAAGGCACCTATTGCACATGAAGAAACCCAAGACAATGATGGAGATAGTAATCAAGATCAAAATGATCACCATGGTATAGATGTTATGGATGCTCCAGTTCATGAAGTTGTGGTTGATCAGCAACCAATTCCTGCTCAGGTAACTACTTCGAATGCTCCTGAAACCTCTATTAGATGATCTACAAGGGAGAAACAAAAATCCATGCGCTATCCTCTTGATGAATATGTACTTTTGACTGACATGGGAGAACCTGAGAATTATGATGAAGTCATGCAAGATACTCACAAAGATCAGTGGATCAAAGCCATGGAAGATGAGATGAAGTCACTCCATGAGAATGAAAAATATGAGTTAGTGAAATTGCCGAAAGGTAAGAGAGTCTTATCTAACAAATGGATATTCAGAATAAAGCAAGATAATCATATCTCCGCGCCTAGATACAACGCGAGGTTAGTTGTTAAAGGCTTTGGCCAGAAAAAGGGAGTTGACTTTGATGAAATTTTCTCTCTTGTTGTGAAGATGTTTTCTATTCGTGTGGTTCTAGGCTTAGCCGCAAGCCTAGATTTAGAGGTTGAGCAGATGGATATCAAGACTGCTTTTCTTCATGGTGATTTAGGAGGCAATCTTGATAAATCAAGATCCACTTCCAGTTATTTGATCACTTTTGCAGGGGGGCTGTTTCTTGGCAATCTAGACTACATAAGTGCAAAGCTCTATCCACCACAGAAGCCGAATATATTGTTATCACAGAAGGTGACAAAGAACTATTATGGAAGAAGGAGTTTATTAATGATCTTGGCTTTGAGCAACCAAGGTACATCTTAATTTGTGATAATCAGAGTGCTATTTGTCTTACCAAGCACTCCACTTTTCATTCTAAGACCAAACATATAAATAGAAAGTATCATTGGATAAAAATGGTCGTGGAAGAGAAATTATTTGAGGTTGAGAAGATACACACTAATAAAAATCCTTCAGATATGCTGACAAAGGCGGTGATTGCAAATAAACATAAATTTTGCAGAAAATTGGCAGGCATGAAGCTTGTCAATAGTTCCTCTACTTGAAGATACATTTGGCCCCTTGGATGGAGGAGGATTTTGTTGGGCACATGCCCATATTGTCCAGCCAAAGGTCTAATGTCCTAATCCTATTCTCTTTTGGTTTCAATTCCTATTCGGAATTGGATTTGGTATTTATTCCTATTTAGAGTTGGTTTTGGCTTTAAGACAAAGCACCACTCATTATCTATAAATATGACAACCTTGAAGAATTGTTCTATGCTCATTGGCACAAGTATTTGAAATACTTAAACATATAAGAGTGATTTTTGAGAGAGCTTTCGTCAAGAGAGAAGAGAGAAGAAAAGTATTCGTTTTTGCTGCAGATTTTTATTTCGATCAGCCATCTTTAAATCATGTTTTTCGATTCGTTAACCGTTGGATTAGGGGTGTGCATTCGAATCGGTTTATCGATAAATCGAATCGATTATTTGTTATCGATTTNGATAAATCGAATGCACACCCCTACGTTGGATCGGGCTGAAATTTTGACTGAGAATTTGTAACATCTTGGTCCTTTATTTTAATGGTGAAGATCGGATTTCAAGGCTCGTAGCATCTGATTTCGTGCCTCGAACAGCAGCTCCAGTTTTGTGACTTCTCCTCTTTTTCAATTGATTTGTCATTGCTCTTGTTGCTATTGTTGCTCCGTGTTTGGCACTTGTTGTTTAGTCAATTTGGAGAACTTTTGTAATCCTCTTATTATTATAGTGTAGTTTTTTGGATCTTTGTGATCCCGTGGTTTTTACCTTCGATTTGAAGGGTTTTCCACGTTAAAATTCGGTGTTCTTTATCTTCTTTAGTTTCGGGCTTGCCTCTTCCTCGACATAATAGGTATGGGAAGGGTAGGATGTACGCAGCCTTACCCCTATCTTAGGAGGACAGAGAGACCATTTCCAATAGACCCTCAGCTAAATCTTTGATAAGGCAGAAACAATAAATAAATGGCCAAACCTAAAAGACTTCAGCTTCTTTTCATCTAAAATGCATGTAATGGAGGTAAGTGCAATCCCCTTTTGATATTAGAATGACGGTATAACCCAAGTTGGGGGGAAAATAGGACTAAGTGAAATACCAGGATAAAAAGATGAATTTTTCCATCTACAAGACTGTAAACGCCCATATCTCTGCCACCCCCTCCTTCGAGTCGGGAAAATAACTTTCTCCAACTATCAGTAAAATAAATGTAATTAGGCATCACTCCTAAAAACTTAGAAGTGTCAATAGAAATTGATGCATTACATCCCAAAAAAATGGTTATATGTCCCAAGATTTTAATCTCTTTTACTTCTCTATTGATTACATCTAGTTCCCAGACTAGAAATTTATAGGTCTTATAACATGTATTGGGTCCATCATAGATCATATGGCCAGCATTAGGTCCATGTAATCTCTGATGTTCAGAAAATTGTGTAATTAATAATAATTTACCTGATTCTTAAACAAGATATAGATGCTTTCTAAACGGCCACAATATATCATAATTATTTATCGTAACAACCGAGCAGAATTCTACAACTCGTCGAGGATATATGACTAGGCCATGGAACATCAATAACAAAGACTCCGGCAATGTATGTGACAATATAAAACTGTCCTTTAAAGTAGTGAATAGCGGTGACTACACCAGTATCTTCAATATTAACTCGGGTCCAACATAGATCTCCAGGTCGCCAGAAAGCCAAACGATTGTTTGGCCCATTATATGAAATCATCATAACATATCCGTAGACGTGCGTTACATGGAGGAAGTTGGATTTGAGAGAGAAAGGGTGCAACAGTGTCATCTCTCCTATACCTGTATATTGCATGGTACAAAGCCATCCTTGCATTGAAAAAGTAAACACACTCGCCCTTTAGCTTCTGGGAGAAAGACTCTACGTGAAATTTTCTGCTTGAAAAGAGAGTAAAATTCTCGATAATCGTCCTCTTCATTAGCAGTCAACATAAGAAACGGAACTTGGGGAGATGACACATCAAAATTTTCTTTGGTAGCAACACTTCGCCATGATCTACAAACATAACCAAATGCAATGAAATTCTCGCATACTGTAACATGCTTCACCATTGTAACAAGTAGGTCGTAAGGAAGTTCGGACCAGTTCATTGTTACTTTCAATGTGGTATGGAAAAGGTTGAAGAAAATAATGAATTTGTTTTTGAGGACATTTATATATGAGCATAATATAATCCCGTTTGGACAAGAATTGGGAATCCAAAATAACAGGATTTCTCCATCTGTCAGACCCAATTCGAGTTGCTTTTGGACTAATTCTACTTTAATTTAATATTGGGTTAACAATAAAATAAGTTATCGCTTCATCTTAGAAATCATAAAAGTTCAAAATAGTAAAAGCGTGAAACATCGTAAGTAATTGGAAATATTGGCATACAAGGTTGACTGAGTAGTTTCTCATACGGGTGATCTGAGATCGTTTTCCCTCACCAGCAATCTCGTACCTAACTTACATAGTGCAATTTGCATCTTCTGTGAACTACTGTATAATGAGCAAGTCATCTAGTGTGTATCCAAAGAGTAGCGGCTGCAGGCTTCGCTGGGAATTTTACAAAAAAAATGGGAAATAGGACATTGGTAAGTCTAAAAGAAAATGGGACAAAATTTTCAGTATTGCTGGGTAGGGTCTAAAATCAAAAGTCATTTACAAATTCACAACCACCAGACTGAGTGATACGAGGTAGAAGGTTTGTTGCTTGTGGAGGATGTACCTAATGCTTTAGGGGTGGAGCGTGGCCGTTAATTCTGTTAAGAGGATCAGATAATTAAAGTTAGTAGTCAGTACATTTTGGTCCCTTCTAAGTTTTAATATATAGTTTACATAATTATAATTGGGCCCATGAATTATCCTGTGGGGATATCTTTTAGTCCATCATAGTTAGTTATAGTATTTTGTCCTGTAGTAGCTGAGTGGGTGATATATACCCTGTAATTATTCTTTAAAATAATCATCAAAGAAGCTTTTAGTTTACCCTAGTTTCTTCCTTAGCTGCAATTTTTATTTTCTTCTTCTTTTTAATTCCGCATCAGTGGTATCAGAGCACGATCTTGCTCGAATGTTTCATGGCAACTAAAGTGTCAGAAGTGATGTCGATTCTTCACAAAATGTCTGCTGATATGGTTAATCTAAATCAGAGAAAAGACCATACAGAAGCTCGACATGAGCAAGCTATTCAGAGTCAAGTCTCAGCCATACGCGAGCTTAGAGAAGCTATGGCGACAGGTCTGGTGGAGGAGAACTATATTCACCCTCGGATACACCGTTAAGGTTTGGGGATCTGAATTTTCCTTTTCTGGCGAGTTCAAGTTTGAACAACTCGAGCAATACGCAGCTGAATTCACCTGGCAATCTTAACCTCAGAGTACTGTTCCATTGCCCACTTCTTCTTCTGTAGTACCAGCCGGCTCTAGTTTTCAAACAGGTAACCCATATGTAAATTCCTCAATACAACCTTGGTCAACTCCCAATCCCATCACCCAAAATGTGCTGAGCTATAGCAATGTACCTCTACCAATACCAGCCGTTGTGAGCACCTTAACACCAGTAACCATGGCTCCTAACACCTCCATACAAACATACCCTCATAACCCAAACTCAGTAAATTTACCCCTAGATCTTCCTCCCTGCTGCAGGTTTAAGTAACCAAATTCCTCAAACCACTTATATGAGATACCCTATGCCACAATTTCACAACCCCTCACCACCGTCTGAACAAGGTAGGCATTACCCAACACAACAACATTTTGGCCAAGGAACTCCTCTTGGTATGTCATTACCCTACAACTCCTATGCTCAATTTCCACTTGGCTACAATACGCAACACACACATATTCCTCACCACTTTATCACCAGATCCCTTTTTCACAAATCAATGCTCCCTACTTCCAGAACTATGCTAATGTGCCCTTGCCCAATATCCCTTTCACAAAATATACCAAAGTCGAGTTTCCTAAGTTTAATGGGGAAGATTTGAGAACATGGCTATACAAAGTAGAGCAGTTTTTCTCTGAAGAAGAGATCACCATACAACAGAAGATGAAGTTGGTGTCAATGCATCTTGAAGGAGATGCCCCGCAGTGACACTTAGGGTACATGAGGAGTGGAGGGCAATCAACCCTTCCAACATCTGAGAAGTACTTATGGGCACTATGTGACAATTTTGGGGCAGAGTATTAAGATCCTATGACTGAGTTGATGAATATTAAACACACTAGAAGTGTGAAAGACTACCAAAGAGCTTTTGTGAGTGCCATGACTAGGCTAAATCTGTCAGTTGAGAATGCTATAAGCATCTTCCTAAACAACTTTAAGCCTGAGATCAGTAATTTTCTGTTAGAGTGGAAAGTCCTTCTACCCTCCCACAAGCTTATTACTTAGCTAGGCTACAGGAAACTAATTTTGCAGCTCAAAGTCAAGCCATTAGAAGTAGTGTTGCTGGTTTTTTATTTCTCATAGAGGACCAACAAGACATCCTTCTAGTACAATACAGAAGAACACTACCACCAACTTGAGAAAACCTATTGACTACATGAGAAAACCTATTACTGCCAAGCAGAAATGGAAGAGAAGAGAGCTCAAGGGCTATGCTTCTTTTGTGATGAAAAATATGTGTTTGGTCATAAATGCCAGGCCAAGAGGCAGTTGTACTCTCTTGAGTTAGAAGTAGTAGAGGGGAATACTTGTGATACAGAAGAACAGGAGATAGTAGAGGAGTTGGAGATAGAGGAAGCAGGAGTGATAACTGAACCCTCAGAAAACTGTGCCATTTCCTTGCAAGCTTTAAATGGATCCATGGGATATAGAACTCTTAGACTGAGGGGTTATACTGACAAAAGGCCTTTGGAGGTCTTCATTGACTGTGGATCCACACATAATTTCATTGATGAAAAGACTGCCAGGATATTGGGGTGTGTGATCATAAAGATCAAACCACAGCTAGTACATGTGGCTAATGGGAGGGAAATTCCCATTGATAAAATGTGCAAGGGATCCAAATGGCTAATGCAAGGGACTATGTTCGAAGATGATTTCCTAGTGTTTCCCATTGGGAAGAGTGATCTGGTCCTAGGAATCCAGTGGTTATACCCATTGGAAGACATCAAACTTAATTTCAGGAAACTATTGATAGAGTTTGAGTACAAAGGCAAGTTGCTAACACTTAAGGGCATACAACCTACTTTTAAGACTGTGGATGCTAAGTCTTTTGAGAAGATGTCTATAGAAAGGTATCAATTCTCAATTGTGAGGGGGCAAAGTGAAAGGAGAAACATCAGAATTGATCACTAGTCCTGAGACAGAACCTGAAGAAGTCACACAGCTGTTGGAAGAATATAAGGAAGTTTTTGGTGAACCACAACAACTGCCACCTTCTAGGGGGGTCTTTGATCATCATATTCCCCTATTGGAAGGCAGTACACCAGTAAACTCCAGACCTTATAGGTACTCCCCAATCCAGAAAGTTGTGATTGAAAATATGGTACAGGAACTGTTGAATCAAGGTATCATCTAATACAGATCTAGCCCTTATGCTTCACCAGTTGTATTGGTTGGTAAAAAAGATGGATCATGGATGTTATGTGTAGACTATAGGACTTTGAACAAACTGATAGTGGAGGACAAGTTTCCAATCCCAGTTATTAAGGAGTTGTTGGATGAGTTAGGAGGTTCACAAGTTTATTCTAAGTTGGACAGAGCTTGGTACCATCAGATAAGAATGGCTCCTACTGATGTACCAAAAACTGCTTTTAAGAATCACTTTGGCCACTATGAACATTTGGTGATGCCATTTGGATTAACTAATGCACCTTCAAGTTTCCAGAGGTTAATGAACCACATTTTGCAGAAACAACTTAGGAAGTTCATCTTGGTGTTTTTTGATGACATACTAATCTACATCAAAAGCTTGGAGGAGCACCTGAACCACTTAAGGATTGCTTTTGATTTGCTAGTACAACATCAACCATTGGTGAAGAGGAGTAAATGTGTTTTTGTTGCTGACAGAGTGGAGTATTTGGGGCATTACATCTCAGCAAAAGGGGTAGAAACAGACCCTAAGAAGATAGAAGCAGTACAATCATAGCCAACACCCTCTACTGTCAAACTACTAAGGGGTTTCTTGGGGTTGACTGGATACTACAGAAGGTTCATAAGGGGTATGGAGTCATTAGCAAACCCCTGACTAATCTCCTCAGGAAGGATGGTTTTATTTGGACTGAAAAAGCCAATGAAGCCTTCAAGAAGCTCAAACTGGCACTCACCACAGCACCAGTCCTAATTCTACCTGATTTTTCTCTGGCTTTTGTGGTAGAGACAGATGCTTGCAGCATGGGAATAGGGGCAATTTTGATGCAAAAAGGGCAGTCCATTGCCTTCCTTAGTAAAGGCATGTCGACACAGCACCAAGCACTTTCTGTATATGATAAGGAGCTCCTAGAACTTGTGATGGCTGTGTCTAAATGGTCACAATACCTGACTGGGAGAACCTTCATTGTAAAAACATATCAGAAGGCTTTGAAGTTCCTGCTTGAGCAGAAGTTGCATACAGGAACACAATTGAAATGGATTACAAAGCTCATGCAATATGATTTTGCAATCGAGTACAAGAAAGGGAAAGAGAACAAGGTGGCTGATGCCTTGTTCAGGTTACCTCTAGTGGACTTGACAGCCTTAACCTTGTCAACAATGAAGACTGACTTATTGAACTTGATCATTTTGAGTTTGGAAAAGGATCCTACGCTAAAAGAGTTAATCCAAGCTCTGATGAGGGGGGAGCAGGAAGGCAAGGGATATTCTTTCAACCATGGGCAATTAAGGAAGAATGGGAGACTAGTGGTTGGTCCGGATGGTCAGTTGAGAAAAGAAATTCTACAGTTATGGCATAATTCATCTGTGGGGGGACATTCAGGCATGGAAGCTACGTATAGAAGAGTAGCAACCCTGTTTTATTGGAAAAAGATGAGAGAAGACATTCAGAAGTATGTCAAGTCTTGTGACATTTGTCAGAGACACAAATATGACAACTCCTCATATCCTGGGCTATTACAGCCTAATAAGATACCAGACTCAGCATGGAGCAGCATTAGTATGGATTTCATAGAGGGGCTGCCTAAATCAAAAGGGAAATCTGTCATTTGGGTAATAGTGGATAGACTAACCAAATATGCTCATTTCATAAGGCTATCCCATTCATATACAACCAATTCTCTTGCTCAGGTGTTCTTTGAGAAAATCTATAAACTACATGGTATGCCTGAGGATATCATCAGTGATAGGGACCCAATATTTACAAGCAAAATCTGGCAGGAGTTGTTTGCAATGTTTGGAGTCACTCTCAACACTTCTACAGCCTATCACCCTCAAACAGATGACCAAACATAAGTAGTTAATAGGTGCGTAGAAACTTATCTCAGGTTCTTTTGTTCAGATTCACAGTCAGATTATTTCCAGTACTTGGCTGCAGCTGAGCTATGGTACAACACTGCCCTCCACAGTGCCATACAATGCAGCCCTTATGAGGCTTTGTGTGGGCAACCTCCCCCTCTTCACTTACCCTACTTGGCTGGTGACTCTGCAGTGGAGGAAGTAGATAGGAGTCTGCTTACCAGAGAGTTCAAACTGCAGCTGCTCAAGTACCACTTACAAAGGGCACAACAAAGGATGACAGAACAGTCAAACAAGCATAGGTCTGACAGAGTTTTCAAAGAAGGAGACTGGGTTTACCTAAAGATCCAACCCTGTAGACAAGTCACTATGTCTATCACTCACTTCTCTAAGCTATCTGCTAAATTCTATGGCCCTTATCAGATTCTACAAAAAGTTGGCCCGATGGCATATAAACTTTCATTACCTCCTCAACTGCTGCTCCATCCCACCTTCCATGTGTCTCAACTCATGGCGTGTCACGAGCTACCATCCAACATTTCCCATCCCCCAATCCTAGAACTCTCCAGTCCCTATTGCCCTCAGCCTAACAAAATTTTGGAGCGACGTATGATTCAGAAGGGTACCAAAGTTGTCGCACAAGTGTTAGTCCATTGGCATGATCTACCACCAGAACAGGCTACATGGGAAAATTATCAGGCACTCAAAGTTCGATTTCCTTCTTTTCTTCCTTGAGGACAAGGAAAATTTTAACGGGGAAGGACTGATACGAAGTAGAAGGTTTGGTGCTTGCGGAGGATGTACCTAATGCTTTAGGGGTGGAACGTGGCCGTTAATTCTGTTAAGAGGGTCAGATAATTAAAGTTAGTAGTCAGTATACTTTGGTCCTTTCTAAATTTTAGTATATAGTTTACATAATTGTAATTGGGCCCATAAATTATTCTGTGGGAATATCTTTTAGTCCATCATAGTTAGTTATAGTATTTTGTCCTGTAGTAGCTGAGTGAGTGATATATACCTTGTAGTTATTCTTTACAATCATCAATCAAAGAAGCTTTTATTTTACCCTAGTTTCTTTCTTAGCTGCAATTTCTATTTTCTTCTTCTTTTTAATTCCGCATCACTGAGCCTTTTGTTTTATTATAGTTACAAAAACTAGGAACCATTGCTAATAATGTCTTCTAACATTCTTTTCTATTTTGGCGGAGATTTAGTGACGTGATTTAGAAAATAGAAAAGGAAACTATATGACGAGATGAAGCAAAATCTTCGTCGGCAACCGTCCGTTTCAAGTTAGGAATACAATTATTGTTCTTTGTTTACTTTCCTTTTCTTTTAGAGGTATACGAATTGGAGAAAAAAAATTCAAACTTTGCCTTTTTCATCTTCTTTTATTTCTAATTTTCAGAAAATGCAATTTGTCCAACATCGAGAAGGAACGCTCGGAGTGAAAACTTTGCTTTGGGTTTACCTTTAGTATAATCCAAAAGTAACTATTTACATCGTCAGGCACTTGTACAGATAGTGGAGCCAGAATTTTAATTAAGGAATATTAAAATATAAAGTAGAATCACGAAGAAGTCAAAAGATATTAATATAGTATATATACATATAATATAAATAAAATTTATTTAATTATATAGTGTAATTTTTCGATAAATATAAATTAACACTCCTTGAACATATGTGGCTCCGCCATTATGTACGATTTTAAAATGTATAACTAAAATTTGAAACTTTTTCTCTATATACCAAACATCTCTTTCGCATTATTACATTGGTGTAAATTAGAAGTTACACTTGCTCCCCCCACCCTCAAAAAAAAAAGAAAAAAAGTGCAGTTACTTTAATATAAAAGGATGGCCTACAAATAAAAAAAGAAATTTGATGGAGTAGTATAAATGAAGGACTTTTCGGTTATCCAGTAACCACCTTAAAATTCAAGCAACTACCGAGCAACTTCCGATCCTGGCATTTTTCATTCCTTTCCCTTTTGCTTCTATTCATAAGCTTCCCCGCTATTTTTGTATACGTAAATAAGTGCACATCACTCGAAATACCAGTTAAATCAAGTGTATATGTCAGATTTCCAGCGAAGATTTCCGGTAAGCCGGAGAGCTAGGAGCAGAGGACTAAAACCGTCGCCGTGGGGTCATCGGAAGTATACACCTGTGCCGGTGAAGCGCCGATCATCGAAGCAGCATAATAGTAGGTATACAAATTATAAGACACTAGAGAGATGTAAATCAGAGCCTTGTATTTTGAAAATTGGAGTCGTTGACTATGATGATGATCTCGGCCGGGATGTGACGGCGCCGTCGTTGGAAATCCTTTTCCGGCCACAAACTTGTTCGGACATATTCTTGTCTCCTGATTATCATAATTCTGGATCTCCGCAGAGTTTTCAGGTACTTCTTTTTCCCGGAATTTTGGTAAAGGCATTTTCGTTGTTCGGTATATCAAATGACTGTTTGCTTGATTGCATTTTTTTTTGTCTATATTCATCCTATTTGAGTTTAGCTTGGAAAATGATTTAAAAAAAAAAAAAAACTAATTTAGATGCGGTTATAGTTACCTGCATAAAAAGGTAATATTGTCATTAGTACAATCTATTTAATAACAAAATTAGTAAATTCATCATTACCTGAGTAATCATTCTTTGGATTGCCCTATTCAATTAGTTGGCTAACCATACCCCAAATTTTCGTAAACTTGGATTTGGTGCATGAATGAATTAATGGAATAAGATGATTGTGATTATCTTTTCATATAATCTATATTTCCTGTTGAAAATAGTGGCTTCAGGTGAATTCAGTTTTCATTGCCTCTATTCTCAACCAACCGGTTTAAAGCGAGTGCTATTCTAGTCTGATTAGTCCAGTTGAAAAAATTAGCTTATTTTAATAAGTATTATTTTAAAAGTATTTGGCGAGAAGTAATTTGTGTTTGGTTAATCACTCTGAAAAGTACTTTTGAGCAATAATTTTTGTTTGATCAAGCTTTAAAAGTACTTTAAATATCAAATTACGAATAAGGACATGAATAGATTTACTTAGTAGTTAATATTATAAGTAAATAGATAATCTCAAAATTTTGTTATTACATGCAATAAGTAAATCTTTTCATTTTATTTAAGCAAAATATGAAAATAAAATTAAAAAGTACTTTAATTCTTTTAATATTATTCAAATATATTAAAAATCATTCAACAAATATAAAAGTATTCACCCCTAAAGTCACTATATATTAGAAAACTATCCTAAAAATAAGAAGAAATACTTATACATTAATATCCTAAGTATTATATATAACGGTTATTTTGATATATACTATATTTTGTAAGGATATTTATGGTAAGAAGAAAAGTCAAAACTGCTTTTGCTTTTAGAAAGAATTTACTTTTTTCTGCTTCCCAGAAACTGCTTCTGATTCTTCCCAAAAGTATTTTTTCCCCAAGAAAAAGCTTGGTCAAACACCTTAAGTTAAGAAAAAAAAGTGCTTTTGACTTTAGGAGAAGCTTGGCTATACAGACTAGAAGTAGGCCAGCAGTACTAGCTTTCTTTATGTGTAATATCTGTAAAAATATTTGTGCAGCAGCAGGGGCGGAGGTAGTGTAAATTCGAGGGGTTCAATTGAACCCATAATTTTTGACGCGGCGTAAAAATTTATATATAAAAATTTATTAAAATTACAAAAATAGTAGATATGAACCCATAACTTTAAAAATATAATGGGTTTAATGCTAAACACTTTTAAAGTTAAACCAATGTAATTTAAATTCTGAATCCATCAATGTGCAGCACGGGTATAAGAAGGAGGCAAAAGTTGTGGTTAATGTGACAGTTGAAGGTAGCCCAGGACCAGTGCGAACCATGGTCAAGTTGGGATCCAGTGTGGATGAAGCAATAAGACTTGTCATAGATAAGTATAGTGAAGAAGGCCGCACTCCTCGTCTTGATAAAAATGTTGATTCATCATTTCAATTGTACCAGTCTTACTTCAGTCTTCAAAGTAAGTCCTAATTACACCTCAAATTTACTATAGCAAAATTCTGGAAATATTGCTGAGCCTAAGTACAAATTTTGATACCTCCTAAAATAAATTGATTATGTATTCTTTCAGCTGCAACTTCAATTCTTATATCCGTGAAACCAAACATGTATACAATCTTAGAGAATGAAATTTAGCATACGAGATTAGTTTCTCAAAAAGATTGTCCTAGTTTGACTTGACACAAATTTTAATAAAAAAATAAAGATTTTTGAGATGTATGGTCTTAAAAAAAATAGTGTCAGTCTTTTTGAAACAGATGGAGTAACATCTTTCATCTACAAACTACATTCGTGACAATATAGGATGAAATTTGTAACTTAAGCAAATGATGTGAGGACTAACATTTAATGTATCTAATGTCATGCTTGGTATTTAAATAAACTTGGTGTATAAGCCCTTTCTTTGTTGAAAGGCCATTCTCCTGTACTTAATGTAAGGTTGGCTGATGAAACATAGAAATTTTTTCTTTGGCTCGCATACTATATATAATTGTTTAATTGGGTTGTGACATTGACGAATTAGTAAAAGATAATGTATGATACAGTTGCCTCTTTGTCCTGTCTCAAAATGTCATGCTATATGTTAAAAATTAATAAGTGGTATAGCTATAAGTAAATTTCAGCTTGTGATTTATCTTTTTTCTTTCAAAAGGAAATATATGTAATAGATTAGATTATAAGTTCTATGCACGGTGAGTGTAAAACATTTCCACAATTAGATCATTAAAATATAATTACATGTGAATATCTGTAAAAATCATTGTCTAGTAACCCCAAGAGAAAAGTAACCTACTAAAATCAGTTGATTATATTGATGGTGTAAACATTCTTTATATTATAATTTTCCTTTTGTTTTATCTTCTTTTTCACATTTTCTTCCTTTTTTAATAATTTTCTATTTCATTGATATAGGTTTGAGTAATACAGACGTGATTGGAGATGTTGGAAGCAGAAGTTTTTTTCTTCGAAAAAGTAATAGTAATGGAAGTAATGCAAGCAACGGAGAAATAGCATCAGAGATTACCCCGGTTAAGGCAAATTCCCATCCACTCGTTGTTCCCCTTGGATTCTTTGGTCGCAAGATAAATAAAATATTTAGAAGATCATGTAAGCTATGGAAAATCCTTGGTTGCATGCAGTGTTCGGGATGATTCGATATTACTACAACAGAGTGGATTCAGAATTTTATGTTAGTGCGTGATTTATACGTACTACTATACTATGATAGAGTAGCATGAGTATTAGATTTGCTACTCAACTTAATAGAATTTTAATATAAAATGTTATGAGAAAATATAGACTATCTAAGTAAAGATTGTGTGGGATAGTTAGTTTTTAAAGTGTTATTTACTTTTTATTCAATATTTTTAATGCTGATAAAAATAACCACTAATCTATTAAAATTAATATGAAAAGACGACGTTATCTTTCTTCTATGTCTTTTATGTCCATGTTCTCTTTCTTGTCGGTCTCTCCGTCTCTCTTTTCTCCTGAATTCAGTAACGGCCACACATGGCCTCCACCTCCTACATCACCTTCAAATCCCTTCAACAAACTCAAACTCTATTACTTCACTCATTGGAGTAAGCATTCTTTAAAGTTTCACTCTTCTTTTCATACTCTCCTTTTCTGCACCAACAAAATACACACTTGAAATTTTGCCCTCCATTCAAGTTAAAGCACATGTCACTCACTTGGAAACAATATTGTCCTTTGAACCAGAGCAAGAAATATCAGGCAGTAGAACTTATACTGAATTCACAGGTAGTCCTGAACTTAAAGTTTCAAGTTCAAAAAATAAGGACATGTAGTCCTGAACTTAGAGTTACAAGTTCAAAATGTAAGGACAGGTAGTCCTAAACTTAGAGTTACAAGCTCAAAAACTAAGGACATGTAGTCCTTAACTTAGACTTACAAGCTCATAAATTAAGGACAGCTAGTCCTAAACTTACAGTAACAAGCTCATAAGTTAAGCACACTTGGTCCTGAACTTAGAGTTGGAAATTCAAAAATTAAGGACACTTGGTTCTTAACTTAGAGTTACAAGCACAGAAATTAAGGACAAGTAGTCCTTAACTTAGAGTTACAAATACAGAACTTAAGGACTAGTAGTCCTGAACTTCGAGTTCCAAGTTCAAAAGTTAAGGACATGTAGTCCTGAACTTAGAGTTACAAGTTCAAAAGTTAAGGACAGGTAGTCTTAAACTTAGACTTACAATATCATGAATTAAGGACAACTAGTCCTGAACTTACAATAACAAGCTCATAAGTTAAGGACACTTGGTCCTGAACTTTATGAGCATAAGGGTATTTTCGTCCGGGCGGGTAAAAGTTTATTAAAGTAGTGGCTAAAGACTAAAGACATTTTAAACAATGGCTTAGAAGTAAATACATGTCTTATTACTGGCTAACTGTGCACTTCCCCCACAATCTAACGTGTACTCCCGAATTTAATCGAGGTGCATTTGTCCGAACACCATTTTACCACCACCGTTATTAAACAAATGTGTATAACGCATACTGAACACGAATAGGCCAAAGTATAAAATATGTATGGCTTGAGGGTGTGTTTGGTATAATGAAAAATATTTTCCGCAAGAAAATATTTTTTTGGAAAATAAGTAGTAATCTTATTCATTTTTCGGTGTTTGGTACGCAAATTAAGAAAAATAACTTCTCAAGAGTATTCATAAATAATTTAGATACAATAAATATGAAGCCATAAACTTTCGAACCAACAACCTTTCGAACTCACAAATTTCATAAACTTCCGAACCGATAAACTTTCGAAACCGCAAAACTTCGAACCCGTAAACTTTATAATTTCTATACTCGTAAACTTCCAAACACAAAAACCTTTGATTTCATAATTTTGGAACTTGTAAAATTTCTAACATGTAAACCGAAAGATGAAAAAACTAAAAAAAAAAAATTAAAAAAAAAAAAAANTTTTTTTTCCCGAGGGAATAAAATTGTGTGCGCAGGGTGGGGGTGGGTTAATGGGGATGGGAAAGGTTGAGAAAGAGTTTTGAAAAATGTTTTTCCTTCTCTTGACAAGGAAAATATTTTTTCAATTAAAGAAAAATGAGTTCATAAGAAAAATATTTTCCAAAATATTTAAGCCAATCAAACATGAGAAAACTAAAAAATATTTTCCTTCTGACCAAACACACCCTCAATGTTTCAGCTATCAAGACGTTAGTCTACGAAAATTTTGATCTCCATAATCTTTTGTGGTTTAAAGATTGAGTGGTCTCGAGACGAGTTTCAATTTTACCTTTTCTAATATTGGGTACAAGTGAAACTTTTATATATATATATATATATATATATTTATTAGTTTATTTCATTTTACATTCAAGTAGTCTAAAATGTCTTTGTTTAAAATCTGGTGGTTCAGGTTAGGTCGGATAATTAACGGGCGTCCATCACTAATTATAACAATTTTAAATGAAGGCCAGGAAAAAAAACAGGGATTAGCTGTAAACTTGACTACTACACTTTAACTATATTTAAGATGTTAAGTGTGAAACAGATCTTTATCGGAAAAATTAGTAGTCAATTATTTCAACAATTTGAAAAGTTTAAGAGCAAGTAATAATTTAGCAAAACTTGAGGGGACAGAAGTAGAGTGCAGCAGCAGCAGCTATTTCCGAGAAATTTCGCGGCCCTCAACATAGTACAAATCCATCAACTTAAATGATTTCTTATGGCCATATATCTGCCAAATTTCATTATCACAAAACCCCTCCATTTCTTACGTAATATACACTATCCCTCCAAACACAAACACATCTCTACAATTCCAGAACATTAAAAAAAATCCTCGTACTAATATATAGTTTATGATATTAATTCTATCAACTGAATTATCTATCTTCAATCCATCGCTTTATTTAAGAAAAAAAAATGGCGTCGTCCCTATCTCCAGTAAAGAGTCGTGCTACCACCGTGCACGGCGGCAGAGCGGCGCCAAGACTCGCAGTCGCACATATAAATCCGGCCGTTATAGATGTTCCGGCCGGATATGTGACGACCGCGAGCAGCGCTCGTGAGAAGCAACACAAGTTAACGAAGCTGTTGCTGAATGTGAATATTCAGAATAGTTTGGGACCGGTGCATGTGGTGATATCGCCGGAGAACACCGTCGGGGATTTGATAACGGCGGCGATTGAGATTTACGTGAAGGAGAAGCGGCGGCCATTGTTGATTAGTAGTGATCCTCGGTGTTACGAGCTTCATTACTCCCAGTTTAGTTTGGAGAGTAAGTTTCAGCCACCCATAATATATTGGTAGCATTATTTTTAAGCCAACTTTACTAATATATATTATCAGTGTAAATTTTTGACAAGTGAAATTAATAACCTGTAAATTAAAAATAAAAATTACACTATTAATATATGCAAGTAAAATACTACTTTTTAAGGTTGATTATAACTGAATTGAATCTTGTACTTCAACAAAAAATAAGTATGTAAAATGCATTCATCGACTTAAACTTGAAATATATGCATGTATTTTTAAAAATATGTAGATACAAAAAGAGTGCACTTGATTGTCCTAATAATTTTGAATCTCCGTATGCAATGTTAATAGTTTGGAAGTGAGCCCTATTATTACTCCCCCGTTCACTTTTATTGTCTACTGTATTAAAAATAAATTTTCACTTTACTTGTTCACTATATTAAATTAAGAGAAAGATAATCTTTTATTTCCTGTTTTACCTCAATCATTAAATACTCATTTTCAAAATTATTTTCCAAAACTTTTAAAATGCTATCATTATTAAGAATTATATGGCAAAATACATATTACAATTATTAGTATTTCCTAATTAAAGGGAGTAAAAAGTTTAAAGTGGACAAGTAAAAGTGAACAGAGTGAGCATTTGTTATTTACGGAAATGATTAACAATTAAGCTATTGACAATTAATTTGGACGAAAGCAACGAATACAGTTGTTATCAGGATTAGTTTCAAAGTTTTTGTGGTTTTGATTTTGTGCATCATATTCCATGTATGTGTCCGACTGTTTTCCCTGCAGCAAACGTGTAATGAAGACAATGTTTTGCACATGTCAAAATTGCATAGCCACATGGTTACGTGCGATATATTTTCTTTGTTTAAAGATCTCGTTCGATTTTGTTTAAGAATTGAGTGTTATTTGTGCTTTAGTTAGATCTATTTGATATAACTAAAACCATTAAGGCGTATAGCTTAATTAGTTAAACATGACCTCAAATAATCATGTTTTGGTTAATTCACGGGTTAATCGGGAATTATCTATTAGTATTTTTCTGTACGATAAAATCTCTCACATGGTAAAAATTTATTTTCACCGAGTGTTTACATCAATCACATATTAAACATACGACGGATAAGTGATTTAACAAATTAAAAATAAAATCAGGTTTCTCTATAACTGTATTCCTATATAACAACGCCCATTCAATATAAAAGTCATGTTATTTCCAAAATAATCTTTTTGTTCTATTATAATATATATTCTCTATAATAACACTTTACTATAGTAGCCAAAAAATATCAGAACAAATAAGAATGTTATAAAGATGTCTGACTGTATATAATTCACCATAATTAGGTGAGAAAAATTATATGTAAACACATGTCATATATTTATTAATTTTATGTAAATTAATATTAAAATTTAAAAACAAAACGGTAAGATTTGCGTAAAAACGTGGCATTTTCTAAAGACTGTTTATACACAAGCTTTGCTCCATATATAAATCTAAGAAAATGAAGGTGTCATATGTATAAATGGCAATATTACTAAAACATGTCGTGTATACGCAGGTCTGAAGACAGAAGAGAAACTGGTGAATTTGGGATCTCGAACTTTCTTTCTTTGTCCAAAACCAAGCAATGTTGTCAAAGCAAAGGCAACACCAAGATCTCCACTTCGGTTAACAAAGCTCATGGATTTCGTTCTATAACTTTTCCATATATTAAACTACTACGGTAGCCTTTTTGTTTTTGTTTTTGTTTTTGTTTTTTCATTTGAATGTTGTCACCTTTCCCTATTATATATTGTCGAAATTGAATGTGCTAAAATATGCTTTGGCTGAGTTAAAAAAATTTCATTTAACTTTCGATTACTTATCAAACATTTTCTTGACATTGTTGTATACGGTCGATATCAGAGTGTTCGATATCGAGGCCTCTATATCTCGAGAGGTTCGAAGTAGAGTCTGAAGCTCGACCTCGAAGTGCATATCTCGAGGAAGTATGTCGCAGGCCATCACGGCCTACCTCGGAGCAGTCTATAATCGATGACCGTCATGGAAAGACAGGAATTTCCTAAGAACACGTGGTTAGAGCTGATAAGGTCTGCAAAGATAGTACAAGTCTGTACAAGGCCGTTTTACAGCTGTACCAATAGCATTCCTCTGTCATAATTAGTCATGTACTATGTTGGAATTCACCTCTCCTATATAAAGGGGACCCCAATTATTCTTGTAGGGGACAACATTTGACTGCAATAGAACATTCTCTGCTTTTTTCGTGCTCAACACTGTCTCTTAGCTTTATTGCTCCTTATTTAGTGTTCTTTGTTGATATCCAATTTTTCCCTATATTATTTCCAAAATACATATATATCTTCAAAAATAATGCATGAGCATCAATTAATATTTTTCCATAATTTCTGCATTTTTAAAGATTTTTAATTAATTTATCCCAGTATTTTTTATTATATAAATAATTACTAATTGCATCACAAATGGTTTTATAATAATCTTATTGCTTAATTTTATAATTTATATTTGTACTAAGCTTTAATCATCTCATGAATAGCCATATTTACATTTTAGGATTATAATTGCAATAACTTTGCAACAATAACCCATGTGTGCATAATAACCTTATTTCACTAGAAAATAACCTTTTGTATTTTTATAATATTAAGTAATTATTTAAAATCATTTTTATGCACAAAAATTATTTTTATAATTTATTAACTGTTTTTTATAAATCAATTGTGTATTTAACAAATAGCCTCTTTTAATTTGTTTAATTTCGGACCTTAGCCCAAATATTAACCCAGCCCAATTAAATCAATACCCAAAACCCAATTCTTCCAACCCACCCCAATCCCAGATGGAATCCTGGCCGTTGATCTCAGAAGATCAACGGTCCAGGATCCATTTCCTTTTTAATTAACCATAACCCCCCAAACCCTACTCACTTCTAAAAGTCAGCCACCCCCTAAATCCCTTCCTCCTCTCTTCTCTCTCAACCTCCCCTAACTCTAACCCGCTGCCACCTGAACCCCTTCGATTCATGGTTTATTCATTCGATCCTGGGCCTTATCTGGCCTCTTATCTCTTCTGGCTATTCGATTTCTTTGTTGTTTGACCGAATCTCGAAGAGATTCAACACAGACTTGGCTTCAACTCTTCACTTTTCGACGAACTTGCCTTGTGTTCGTCACTATGTTTGTGAGTATTGTTATTTTTTTATGTTTATGGCTTGAAACTCCGGTTCTTAACTGGAATTTTCTCACCTCGTTCCATTCTTCAAAACCCTAAACTCTTTCTACTTGAGTCTGTTCAGATCCTTGTAGATCTGAGATGATTTAAGTTTATTTGGTATTTTTCTTTTAAAAAAAATCTTCTGTTTTTCCTTGCTATTAATCGATTTTAATATTTTTCTAAAACTAGAGTTTCATCTTTAAGTTCTCTTCAAAAAGATTCTAAAGTTTCTAAGTGTTTGAATCTAGTTCTCTTTACTGGTTCTACTGATTTTTCATGCCTATATTCTAATCCCTTGTTTGTTTAATTATTTCACTGTTCATTTCAATAGTTGCACATTATTCTTTGTCCTATCAATTAATAGCGGATAATTGATTTTATCCTCCTATTATGGTTTGAAATCATATTTTTATGTTGTACTTCTCTGTGATTTTTACCTATTTTCCTTATTTGTGACTCCTAATTGGTATTACTTGCCTTAATTAGTTATTAGCCTGGTTTCTAGGATTTGATTTACTCTAACCGACTTATAAATGGCCTATGACTCATTTCCTGACTTATTTGAATCGCAATATGGGCTGGTAATTGATCTCCTTATTTTAAGGTGTCTTTCCCGGATTCTGTTTGTACTAATTAGTTGGGTTTATCCCCAATTAACTGGTTGATTTTATTTGTATATCTAATTTATGAACTCTATTATTCTTTGGCCTTATTTGTTTTACCTTGCTAAGTTCTATATAAACCCCATTCTGATTTCCTTAAAAAAAAAACACATATAGAGAGATACAGAAACACACACGAACTCTTACTCACACACTCTTACTTGTAGTTCTTTCTGTTGCTTCTATTCGTTGCTCTGTCTAGCCGGCTGAAAGCCACGGCTAGACTCTTGGATCTTATTTGCTTTCACTTTCATGTTGCTACCTCTTAACTGGTATGTCTCCATTTCTGTTATCATTCAATATGCTATGTAATTAGACCTATGTTCTCCCTGTTTACTACTTTTAAACATCATGTCTATCTCTGTTTGCCCTTATGTTTTTGTTCATTAGCATGCTTTAGCTCTTGTGATTTTGTCCTGTCCAATGTGTTAGTATGGTTAACACACCTTAGCATAGTCCTGTTTGATCCAGGATACTGTTTCACCTGTTTCTCCACTAGCATGTTTTAACCCCTGTCCTGTTTTATGTGTTTACCTTAGCAGGTTCATGATTAATTCATGATTTCTATGCTCTCAACTTTGCTACCTTTTTTGTATGACTGTCTGATCAGTAACTTGATCCCAACATGTTGATCTCTGTTTAATATATGCCTATATGCTCACCTAGTAATAACTAATGAACTAAGTCAATTCCAACCATGCGAAACCTTGTTTTGACTTAATCATGACTCTGTTCTTCCTGTGATTCCAGTGTTCATGGTGATTGCTTGATTACTGAATTTCATGTCTGAACTCAATATGCTAAATATGGTTCTATTTGTAGTTTTAAAATCTTGTGATCTGTTTCTATTCATTCCTAAAATCCAAGCTGTTTTTCTAAAACTATCTCCTACCTTTATATTATATTTTTTCAACTCCTACTCTTAGATATCTAGGGTCCTGCCCCTCCAGTGTGAGCACTGCCTAGGAGTCCATGCGACTCCTCCGAACTCTGACACACTGGGGCTGGCCTTTCCAAACTTATTTATAAAAACTATTTCTTTGAAAAGGTTCTGGTGTGAGCATTGTCTGGGGTCCCTGAGGCCCTTGGGAGCTTTGACACACCAGAACCCATTTGGTGTATTATGGACTATTGGTGTACCTCAGAATTGCTTGAAGGCATGTCTTCCAGGATTTACATTGGGCCTGCCAAGGCTACCCTATAGTATAGTGACTTTTATTATGTAATTCATTTGTACCGGCCTGCAATAATAATCTTTGTAAAACAGATATGGGGTTATTAGTAAAAGTTGGGGAGGGACTTTATGTCTATATATTTTTGTTGGGTTTGGGTGGAAATCATGCCTATAGGTTATTGTGGTAATGGTTTATATGCATTAGAAATCATGCCCATAGGACTTGTCTCATTCTTTGAAATCCTGAATTTTCACATTTGCATCTTAGAAATCCTGCTTCTAGGACGTTGTTAATTCTGCCTCAAGTACCATAGTTTCAAAACCTCCATGTGTGCATTAGAAATCATGTTTCTAGGTTCTTTTGTTGAACTCTCTTGGCAATTAATTAACACCTTTATTCGCCTAGATATCATGCCTATAGGAAATACATATAAAAAATAAGTCTTGACACTTAGACATCATGCATATAGGAAATATGTCTAAAAACAGCTTCAACACTTAGATATCATACCCATAGAGAAAGAATGTATGAAATCAGTTTCTATGTTTGGATTTCATAATGCTTGTAATCAGTTTCAGCACATAGAAAGCATGCCTATAGGATCTAAAAGATTAAATATGACTGTTAAAATCAATCACTGGTTTATGATCATGGTCTGATTAGCGGTTAGATATCATGTCTATAGGATTCTGCCCGGTTATCACTTAGGCAAGCCTGTGGGATAATTAAAATCCTGTGTTAAAATTGTGATTTTTCTTCCATCTTGAAACGTGCTCAAATTTCGTATTAACAAAAATCATTAGGCAAATTTATTTATTCGTTTCCTCGCTTAATAAAACTGCTATATATTCTGTTTATGCTCATTTAGATACCCTGCCTATAGGACTCCTAAATCTTTTAAACTGTTTGTTTGAATAAGCATGCAACTATTTGTCTATTTGTGGAGGTAAATATGAGCCCCTTTAATTGCTCCTTATGTGACAGTCCCATATGATTTTTATTTGTCGCTTAGTTTTTCTCCTTTTAAGCAACATAGGTGTGTCTAGAACCACCTTAAAATAGAGGTCCTAAACACCTCCAGGGCCATAGGTAAGGGACGGGTACCGCACGGATAGAATACGTACCGGATACTATTAGAACGCTTAGATGATAATTGAAAGGGGAAGGGTAATTGGGTAGTATAAGAGATGATGGCATGTGCACTAATTCTACGCGTGAAACCTCTATTCGAAGAAGGTTACCGAGTATTGAATAGAAGTGATCCTATAGGCTAATAAACCTAGGACCTCCTTTAATTCCCGTTTTGAAATGATTTCTATCTGCTTAAATTTCTTTATTTTCTTTAAAGACTAATTCACTTAAGTTGAGTTTGGCCGGGACCCGCCGTTGTGGACCTCGAGGGGTGCCTAACACCTTCCCCTCAAGGTAATTTCGAACCCTTACCCAATCTCTGGTAAAGTAAACTGGTTTATGAGTTATTTGCTTTAGGTGCCCTAACGCACCTTAATCTGTTAGGTGGAGACTCTTCAAATTCCATACCCCGTCCCAAAAGGAAATGAGTTGTCCCAAAATGTCGAAACCCGGACTCCGCGAGGAAAAAGGGTGCGCAACAGCATGGCGACTCTGCTGGGGAAACCCTTAGGCTCTTACCATAACAAACTTGCTTTTGTGAATTAGTATTTAAGCATGCTTTACTCTGTTAATACTTACACACCCTTTCCCTTTCCCACTTTATGTGAATCTATTTGCCTATTTTTTTTAAGCATTTACGATTTCTCTTTCTTGTTTCATTACTCTTTACTATGGAAACTGACCTGTCTTTTTGTTTTCTTTATTTTATCTAAACATCTTTTCAATTATTAAATACCGCATTTATTTTTTTTTACGTGCAAAGACGTGACAACATGATATTTACTGTTGCATAAATCATGCTCAACATCATATTCCACTCGTGCATAATCAATCCTATAGCAACGCTTAATGAGTGTTTGCACCCTTCCTATATATCACCCTTTAAATTCGGAAAGGCTTATTTGCGGTAAATGGTGCAGTCGACGGTTCCGTGCCTTTCCCCCCTCAAGTTGTCCACTTGAGGGTACCAGTTTAGACCTCTATAGAAACCTTACTCTGATTTATTGTACAAGTATCATGGTCAAAACTAGCCGGGGTTAATATGTTGTCCACATAATAACCCTTTAGGAAAAACCTTGTCCAAAGTCCACCGGGGTTTCCCTAATCCCAACGGACGCAACCACAATTTGTGCATTAATTTGGAGAAATAAGTGTCAATATTCCAATCACTGATGTATAAATAGTCGAATCTGGTGGGGAAAGGGCCTAACCTTATTCGTTTTGCAGAAATGAGGCACGAAGCCCCCAGGTTCGACATGGTCCAAAGAATACCACCATTGTTGCTAGATTGGTGGGAGGACCTTTCGCCAAGTGACAAAGACCATGTGAAAAGAGTCCTCGTAAACTTACCCTCTTTACTGGATATCCAACCAAACAATATGTTGATTGAAGCGGCCACTATGTTCTGGGACGGAGAAAGGTCCGTGTTCCATTTTGGCAACATAGAAATGAATCCTCTCTTGGAGGAGATAGGGGGATTTGCTGGATTACCTTGGGACAGTCCGGGTTTATTGGTGCCGGAAAATCGTGCCGCTAGGGGTTTCTTAAAAATGATGGGTTTGAAAAAGAACAACGATTTGGAGTGCCTGAAGGAGCCCTACATACCCTTTAACTACCTCTATGAACGATATGGTCATAGAAAATCCTATTGTACCTTCCATGATAAATTCTCTACCACTTCCTTGGGTCATATTCATCGCAGGGTTTTTGTGTTTGCTGTTTGCTTCCTGGGCATGACAGTATTTCCAAGCAAAGGGGGCAGGATTTACACTAGACTGGCTATGGTAGCCAAAACTTTTATGGAGGGGATCGAGGGGAAAACATATACCATTGTCCCTATGATCATAGTTGACATCTACCGAGCCTTGGACCGCTGCCAGAAGGGGTTCAAACACTTTGAGGGTTGTAATCTGCTACTATAGGTTTGGTTATTGGAGCATCTCCAAAGGGGTCAATATCGTCAAGAATTTCCACGAAGGGCGTGGAATGATCATATAGCCTTCCCTCACCCTAAGAGAATGACTTACATACAGGTTTGCTCAACCGGAAAATGCTACAGAATGGAGCAGTTTTTTTGACTTTGACTGAGGACCAGGTTCAATGGATGTTCGAATGGTTCCCTACCTGTGATTTCATCATTAGATCTAGGGACGCTCCGCACCTGGTGTTGATCAGGTTAAGGGGAATATATCCTTATTTTCCCATTAGGGTTATGAGGCAGGCAGGCAGGAAGCAAGTCATACCGCGAGTTTCTAAAATGACTCATTGCAAGGCAGATTTTCAGGATGACGACATCCCGTACAAATGTGAAGCTCAGGATATGTGACATTTAAAGGTTATTGTAGAAAGGGACACCATCGAGCCAGACAGGTACCACGCAGGGAATGTACGCTTTTACCTATCATTGTTGGAAGACAGCATAGCAGGGGTAGTTGAGCCGGGAATCGGTCGAGGAAACAGGGTCATAGATGAAGTTGCTGAAGCCCAAGTGAAATACAATAAACTGCACAAAAGGGTTCATGAGTCTGAGGCTGAGCTCTGGAGCAACACAAGATTGATATGGAGCTGATCAATGAATGGAGGGAAAGGGCTATCAAATCTAATGAAATGATGGAATATTTGGAGCAGGGTCTAATGGAGCTGGAGGGGAAGACGAGGAAAAGAGTCGCCAAGTGCCAGAATGCTGAAGAAAGCGAAAGAGGACATCTAGCGAGAGTATACTTGTTGTTGGGCATGCACGACATGGGGAACCTGATCGACAGAGCCAAGAAGATCAAGCCTGGGGAAGGTTCTGCTAGGACCGAGTAGATTAGATTTACCTGCTTTTTCCAAATTTAATAAGGCTGAGTGCCATTAATGACTTATCTTATTTAGTGTCGTTTTAGATTCATTTATTTTTACATTAATGAAATGAGGAAATTATCGGCACTAAAATTCTCCAAATCAACTTGTCCCTAAGCCTACCTCGGGCACAATGAGGCTCCCAAATTAGGACGCGAATCTACATTCCCACACTATGTGTTTACATATTGCAAATACTCTTTTTGGAACCTTTACTGACTTGGTTACTTTTTGTTTTCCATTCTTTCCTTTTCTTTTTGATTATTCCCATTCCCCAAGGTTGGTTCACACATACTGGCATCAGCTTATCATACCAGATCCAGGGGCCCTCCACCTTCTCCTCCTCCAAGTGTACCGAAAGGCAAAGGGAAAGCTAAAATGGATGATATGAACGGCATCAGAACAGAAAACACCGCACATGTTGAGAGCGGGGAAATTTATGATGGTCGGGGCACTCAGGCCCCAAATGATTTGGTTTTATGACTTGAGCAGAAGATACTTGCACTACAGGGCGAGCTTGAGCAGGTCCCTAACTTGGAAAATCTCTCCCTCACATTGAATGTCCCCGACACCCAGAACCCTGCACCACCTCAGAACACACCCAAAAAACACTCGCAGAATCCTCCCTCACCTCACCAGTATACAACCCCTCCTCAAAATCAGCATCTCCCTACTCAATACCCACAAAACACCTACCAAACCCCCCAAAATACCCCACAAATTATTCCCGAACCCCAAAACTCCACCAATGATCATCATTATGCCCAAACTCTTGGCCTTCACCAGAACAACCAAATATACATAGAAACCCTACCTCACTCCACTCAACCAATCTCCTATACACCAGAATCCGCTAAGAAGAACCTGCTCATCAAGAACATGGCTGCAGAGCTCAAGAAGTTTACAAGTCGGGTTCAGGGTGTTGAAAGGGGGTAAAGGAATAGAAGGTCTGAACTATGAGAATTTATGCATACAACCGGATGTGGAACTGCCGGAGGGTTACAAACCTCCCAAGTTCGAAATGTTTGACGGAACGGGTGATCCCAAGGTTTATTTGAGGACTTATTGTGACAAGCTCGTGGGGGTCGGAAAAGATGAAAGGATTCGAATGAAGCTTTTCATGAGGAGTCTTACTGGAGATGCTCTGTCCTGGTACATAAGCCAAAATCCTAAGAAGTGGGCCAATTGGGTGAGCATGGCGTCCGGCTTCATGGATAGGTTCATATTTAATACAGAGAATGCACCAGATGTCTTCTATATCCTATACATAAAGAAGAAGCCAACTGAGACTTTCCGCGAGTATGCTACTCGATGGAGGTCGGAAGCAGCCAAGGTTAGACCAGCATTGGACGAGGAACAGATGAACAAGTTCTTTGTCCGGCCACAAGATCCATAGTATTATGAAAGGCTAATAGTCATTGAGAACCATAAGTTCTCCGATATCATCAAACTCGGAGAAAGGATTAAAGAAGGTATTGAAAGCGGGATGGTGACATATTTCGAGGCACTGCAGGCCACGAATAAAGCATTGCAATCAGGTGGTATATCGAAGAAGAAAGATGTGGGAACAGTAATGGTTTCCCAGGGACCCAAAACCCCATTTGTATACCATACTCCTCCACTCACATACCAAACATCTCCACCCACATACCAAACATCACCTCCCAGATATTCCCAACCTGTTACCGCCTATCACACTTATAACACCCAACCGTCCTATTATCAGTAACCTTCAAACCGTCCAAACTACCAAAAACCCATGCCTAATTATGACCGCAAACCACCCAGACAGTACACCGCCATTGTTGAAACCATCGACTAGTTGTACGAAAGGTTGAAAGCCGTTGGATATGTCACCCCTATTCCCGCTGTGGCAATGAATACTTCATCTCAATGGGTCAATCCAAAAAAGACCTGTGCATATCATTCCGGCATGAAGGGACACACTATTGACGAGTACCGCACCTTGAAAGACAAGATACAAACACTAATTGATAGCAAGGTCATACAGGCGAAGGAAGCTGCACCCAATGTCCACAACAATCCTCTCCCAGATCATAGGGGTGGATGGGTCAATATGATAGAAACTGATGAAGAGTGGGATCCCGAGGGATCAATCGGGCATATTTGAGAAGATTATGATCCTAAGAAACCTGCACTCACACTCAATAACATTGTGGTGCAGGTACAACCGCCAGTTGGAGTTGAGGTAGCCGCATCGGTTCCTTTCGAAGTAGAAGTAACGCCACCTGCAGCAATACTCACTCCATTTGAAGTGGAGGTGTCCATACCTTTCATTGTAATGTAACGGTGGCATCCACACCACCCTTCAGTTCCAATGTTGTACCTTGGTATTATGTGGCCGAGGCTAGAAGAAAGGGAAAGTCAAAGACAGAAGAGTTTGGCGCTGCACAAGGAATGACCATAACATGAAGGGTTTATACACCTGAACACTTAGGAGAAACCAGTAAGCAAGCTTCTAACAAACTGCCCGTCATTGAGACTGGTTCAAATGACCTCTGGAGGAAGGTACACGCAAGGGAGTACTCTATCATTGATCATCTGAACAAGACTCCCGCTCAGATATCTATCTTGTCGCTGCTGCAAAATTTTGAGGCACACATGAATGCTCTAATGAAGATCTTGAGTGAAAAATATGTACCCAACAACATCACTGGTGGAGAAATGGCCAATATGGTGGGGCAGGTGCTAGAAATCCATAAAATCACCTTCCACGAGGACGAGTTTCCGCCTGAAGGGTTAAATCACAACAGGGAGCTGCACATCACAGTGCAATGCGAAGATAAGTTCATCTCCAGAGTTTTGATTGACGGAGGATCCAGCCTCAACATTTTCCCATTGACAATGTTGAAGAGGTTGGGCAAAGGCTTACATGAGATACGAGAGGGAACTATGAATGTGAAAGGATTCGACGGGTCTCAGAGAGCTACCATTGGAGAAACTAATCTCTGCCTGCAGATGGGCCCTACATGGTTTGATGTTGAGTTTCATGTACTGGACATATCTGCCTCTTACAATCTGATGTTGGGACGACCATGGATACACGCCGCTGGGGCTGTAGCATCTACGTTACATCAGGCCGTGAAGTTCGAATGGAACCACAAGGAAGTAATTATCCATGGAGATGGGAGCAACCCCATTTACACTAGTCAGACTATCCCAGTGATTGAAAACACAAGAAGGTTAGGTGGAGAAACCTACCATCGTATCGAGCGGGTCAACGCAATTGAGAAAGATAAGTGGTGGAGTAGCAAGATATCAAGCATGCTAGCATGGAGAGGATATGAGCCCGGCAAGGGTCTTGGTAAGAATCTTCAGGGCATCTCCAAATCAATACAGCCAAAGCGCCATGGTACCACTTTTGGGTTAGGATACCAATACACCTGGCAAGAACACCAAGATTGGTCACTACCGTGGCGTGGTCCATACTATCCACTTGAGCAGCCTGTGCCATACTTGAATCCGACCTTCCATCAGGCCGATGTTATATGGGGATCGGAGGAAGAAGAAGCGTTGGCAGCATTAAGGAGTTTGTTCTTGGAAGACGATGACATGGACTGTTGTGTAATTGTCGAGGAGGTGGAGGAGTAAGACCCTACCATCCAAGCTGTGGAGAGAGGAGCATTCCTCAAGAACTGGACTGTTAGACCATCAAGGGCCCGACGACTCCGGGGGTAGCAAGGCTGAATGACATTGTTTATTTTTCTAAAAAAATGATTTCCACTTTAGAATTTTTCTTTTGTCTTAAATAATATTTTTCAAGGTTCCAAAAAAATTATTTGAGTTATTGAAAATCATTTTGTTTGACATTTTTAAATGGGTTGATGTTTTATTATCACTATTTTTCTTTCATATCTTTATCCCTACAGCATTGCTATTTCTTATCTTGATGAACGGACAACTGTGACATGTAATGAGACAACGCAACAAAAGGACAATGATTCAGAAGAAGAAGAGGATGTAATACCTTAAGAGATCGTCAGAGAAGTAGAGAATTTTGAGAAAAAACCCAAGTCCAACCTGACGAAACTGAGATAGTTAACTTGGGAAATTCCGAAACCGTCAAAGAAACCCGCATAAACATCCATTTGTCACCATCAGAAAAAGAGGAATACACTCGGTTCCTGAAGGAATATGAGGATATATTTGTATGGTCATACGACGATATGACAGGGTTGAGCACATCCATAGTGGCTCATAAATTACCTACAAATCCAATGTATCTGCCAGTGAAGCAAAAACTTAGAAAATTCAAGCCAAACATGAGCCTGAAAATCAAAGAAGAAGTTACTAAGCAGATCAAAGCCAAGGTCCTCATAGTAGTTTAATATCCAACCTGGTTAGCCAACATTGTGCCAGTTTCGAAGAAGGACGGGAAAGTTCGAGTCAGTGTTAATTATCGGGATCTAAATAGAGCAAGTCCCTAGGATGATTTCCCGCTACCAAACATACACATTCTGATTGGTAATTGTGCCAAGCATGAACTCCAATCTTTCGTGGATTGCGTCGCCGGTTACCATTAGATCTGGATGGACGAGGAGGATGCTGAGAAAACGACTTTCATTACACCATGGGGTGTGTACTGTTACAAGATGATGCCATTCGGCCTAAAGAACGTTGGGGCCACTTACATGAGGGCCATGACTACTATTTTTCATGACATGATACACAAAGAAATCGAGGTATATGTGGATGATGTCATAATTAAATCCAAGAAGGCCACAGATCACATAACATACTTGAGGAAATTGTTCGACTGACTGCGGAAGTACAACCTAAGGCTAAACCCCACAAAGTGTGCATTCGGGGTTCCTGCCGGAAAGCTATTAGGATTCATCGTCAGCCGCCAGGGAATAGAATTAGATCCATCGAAGGTCAAATCCATCCAAGAATTACCACTGCCAAAGAGTAAGAAAGATGTGATGAGTTTTCTGGGACGCCTTAACTACATCAGCCGTTTCATAGCACAGTCTGCAGTAATATGTGAGCCGATTTTCAAAATGTTAAAGAAGGACACTGCAACTAGTTGGACCGAGGATTGTCAAAAGGATTTTGACAAAATCAAGGGGTACTTATCAATACCACCAGTTTTGGTCCCGCCAGAGCCAGGTAAACCACTGCTACTTTACCTTGCAGTTCTAGATGGAGCTTTCGGCTGCATTCTGGGGCAGCACGACGAGACAGGGAGAAAAGAACATGCCATCTGCTACCTGAGTAAGAAGTTTACACCTATGAAGCACGTTATTCTCTGTTGGAACATACATGTTATGCCTTGACCTGGATAGCTCAGAAGCTGAGGCATTACTTATGTACTTATACAACATATCTCATATCGAGAATGGATCCCCTGAAGTATATCTTTTAGAAGCCCATGTCCACTGGCAAGATGGCTAAGTGGCAAATCTTGTTGAGTGAATTAGACATTGTCTATATAACTCAGAAAGCAGTCAAGGGACAGGAACTGGCAGACCACCTTGCTGAAAACCCTGTGGGAGGAGAATACGAACCCCTGAAAATATATTTTCCCGATGAAGAGGTATCATTCGTAGGAGAAGACATTGCTGAAGCCTACGATGGTTGGAGAATGTTCTTTGACGGAGCGGAAAACTTCAAAGGAGTCAGCATTGGAGCCGTGTTGGTAACAGAAATTGGTCAACATTATTCGGTATCTGCGAAACTCAGATTCCCTTGCACCAACAACATGGCGAAATACGAAGCTTGCATATTAGGACTCAATATGGTTGTTGACATGAACATTCAGGAACTGCTAGTAATCGGCGATTCAGATCTACTTGTGCACTGGGTACAAGGAGAATGTGCTACCAAGAATTCCAAGATATTGCCATATCTGCACCATGTGCAGGATTTGAAGAAAAGATTCACAAAGATAGAGTTTCGGCATGTTCCCAGAATTCAGAATGAGTTTGCCGATACGTTGGCCACTTTGTCATCAATGATACAACATCCAGACAAGAACTTCATTGATCTTATCCCAGTAAGGATCCATAATCAGCCGGCATTTTGTGCTCATGTCGAAGAGGAAAATGATGGGAGGCCTTGGTTCCACAATATCAAAGAGTATTTAGCAAAAGGAGAATACCCGGAGCATGCAAACCATATTCATAAGTGCACACTTTGGAGGTTCTCCAACTATTTCTTCCACAGTGAAGGAACCCTATATAGAAGGACTCCTGATCTGGGACTATTAAGGTGTGTCGACACAGAGGAAGATTGTAAGTTGCTTGAGGAGATACATGCTGGGACCTGCGACCCGCATATGAATGGCTTTGTCTTGGCCAAGAAGATACTCAGGGCAGGTTACTTTTGGATGACCATGGAAACAGATTGCATCCGGTATGTTCAGAAGTGTTACCGATGTCAAGTGCATGCAGACATGATAAAAGTTCCACCAAACGAGCTTAATGCAACAAGCTCACCTTAACCTTTTACCGCTTGGGGAATGGATGTCATTGGTCTGATCGATCCCACCGCCTCAAATGGGC
Organism: Nicotiana paniculata; assembly: GCA_005239505.1. Taxonomy (NCBI): domain Eukaryota; kingdom Viridiplantae; phylum Streptophyta; class Magnoliopsida; order Solanales; family Solanaceae; genus Nicotiana; species Nicotiana paniculata. Next base: position 33,563 of record ML353206.1, read on the forward strand.
ATCAGTTTATTTTAGTGGCTATCGACTACTTCACTAAATAGGTTGAAGCCGCATCTTACAAAGCTGTGACTAAGAAGGTCGTTGCGGATTTTGTTCGCGACCGAATTTTCTGTCGGTTCGGGGTTCCAAAGTCCATCATCACTGACAACGCCGCCAATCTCAACAGGGATATGATGAAAGCCATGTGTGAGAATTTCAAAATCAAGCACAAGAATTCTACAACATATAGACCCCAAATAAACGGAGCCGTGGAAGCTTCCAACAAAAACATCAAGAAGATACTAAGGAAAATGGTAGATAATCACAATCAATGGCATGAGAAGCTACCATTTTCCTTACTGGGATACCGTACCACAGTCTGCACATTAACTAGGGCAACTCCCTATCTGCTGGTTTATGGTACTGAGGTTGTCATTCCCGCCAAAGTAGAAATTCCTTCCCTGAGAATCATACAAGAAGTTGAGCTCAACGACGCAGAATGGATAAGGAGTCGTTATGAGCAGCTAGCCCTCATAGACGAAAAGAGGATGAACTCGATATGTCACGGACAACTTTATCAGAACAGAATGTCCAGAGCCTTCAACAAAAGAGTCAAGCCGAGACAATTCACACCGGGGCAACTGGTGTTCAAGAAGATCTTCCCGCATCAAGATGAAGCCAAATGGAAATTCTCTCCCAACTAGCAAGGTCCTTACATGGTTCACAGAATATTGATGGGAGGAGCCCTCATACTCGCAGAAATGGACGGAGAAATTTAGCCAAAACCAATCAACTAAGATGCAGTCAAAAGATATTATGTGTAAATCATCCTATGCTTTTCTACATGATGTAAATTGAACTACGCTCGACCTGATTCCCATTTAAGAGAGGATACGTAGGAAGGCGTGTGGGTTCGGTCACAATTTAATAAAATTTCCATCATTAGAAATAGGAAGAATTTTGAGGAGGACCATTAAAATTCCGAAGCAAGTTCAGACAATCGCAACATATAGAGCAGTCGAAAGTGTTATTCAGTTAACTGGGGCAGAATTTTGAGGAGGACCCTCAAAATTCTACGGTAGAAGCAGTCGCAATGTCTTTGATCGTGTCACTGGTTAATCTAACCAATTCCTAAACTATATTTTACTATGTCTTCAAAAATTATGCATGCATGCTTTTGAACATAAACTCTGCTTTAGCAAACTCTACCCCGATAATTTGAACAGGGTCTTCAGAAGGAACAGAGAAAATCAAGCAAGCAGACGAAAGCACGAACCAACCTTCCCCTGCAAAACTCACGACTTTTCTTTGAACGCAGGAATAAGGAATATGCACACCTTGGAATCATATCTTCCTTAGCGATAAAGATACCAAACTCATTCCCAGCTAAGAAATACTCTGCTATCACCTATTATTTCAATATTTCACGAGGCCAAGCCCTGCCTCCATATTTGCATAAGGTTAATAATTGCCTTCTCTTTGCATGAGACTAAGCCCTGTCCCGAATCTTGCATAAGGCTAAGCATTTCCTTCCACTTGCATAAGGCTAAGAACTGCCTTCTCTTTGCATGGGACTAAGCCCTGTCCCGAATCCTGCATAAGGTTAAGCACTACCTTCTCTTTGCATGGGACTAAGCCCTGTCCCGAATCTTGCATAAGGCTAAGCATTGCCTTCCACTTGCATAAGGGTAAGCACTGTCTTCTCTTTGCATGGGACTATGCCCTGTCCCGAATCCTGCATAAGGCTAAGCACTTCCTTCTCTTTGCATGGGACTAAGCCCTGTCCCGAATCTTGCATAAGGATAAGCATTTCCTTCCACTTGCATAAGACTAAGCACTGCCTTCTCTTTGCATGGGACTAAGCCCTGTCCCGAATCCCGCATAAGGCTAAGCATTGCCTTCTCTTTGCATAGGACTAAGCCCTGTCCCGAATCTTGCATAAGGCTAAGCATTGCCTTCCACTTGCATAAGGCTAAGCACTGCCTTCTCTTTGTATGGGACTAAGCCCTGTCCCGAATCCTGCATAAGGCTAAGCATTGCCTTCTCTTTACATGGGACTAAGCCCTGTCCCAAATCTTGCATAAGGCTAAGCATTGCCTTCCACTTGCATAAGGCTAAGCCCTGCCTTTTCTTTGCATGGTACTAAGACCTGTCCCGAATCCTGCATAAGGCTAAGCACAACCTTTTCTTTTCATGGGACTAATCTCTGTCCCGAATCTTGTATGGACTAAGCCCTGTCCCGAATCTTTGCACGAGACTAGGCACCGTCTCTCTTGCACTATTCTCTTCTCTCGAGCTAAGCTCTGACCTCAACTTCATACAAGACTAAGCCCTGTCTTGATTGCTTCTAGCATCATGTATTTTCACCTCATGGGCTGAAATATCGCCAGCTTGTCCGAAGGCGTCATAGTCTGAAGGCACCATCCTCATAGTCGGAAGAAGCCATGCCATGGCCTGAAGATCTCTCAAACTTGCATATCATTAATCAAAGGCGTCATGGTTCGGAGGCACAATTTTCATAGCCTGAGAACACCATTTCATGGTCCGCGAATCCTTACCGCTCAAATCATGGCCCGAGACATCATGGTCTAAAGACGTCATCCTCAACCGTCCAAAGACAATCCTCATGGTCTGAAGGAAATTTACATCATGTTTAAATTTATGCAAAGATATATGCTTGTAGTGCGTATTTTATTTGCAGGTAACTCGATGAGAAACCATTACCCCCACGAGAGTAATCCCGCTCCATTTCCTTCACACTATTTCAAACCTGACCGCTCACCGTAACCATTTCACCTATTCAAGACCTTATGTCCGTTCTTGTGATAACTTCATCGGTATATTGCACCGGTGAATCCAGAACTACACACGGCCTGATTAATGTAAATCCAGGGATATGTAGGCATCTCAGAAACCAGAGTGCGGCATATTACTATCAAATCACCCAATTCGATCAAAATTGGCCATCATATCTTTACCCGATAACTCTTTCGTCCTTCCCGGGTAAAGAGGGCCAGCTGTTGATACAAAATGTTTCCCTATAATATTTCCAAAATGCATATATATCTTCAAAAATAATGCATGAGCATTGATGCGAGATTAAAATGCATAGTTTAATATGTAATATACCTTACATTTGAGGCGCGTTAATGATAAAAATACACTCTTTATGTGATTAATGGAGTTTATTGCATGTGTAGGTGAATTGGAGATGGAAACGGAGCTAAAGGGATGCAAATACGTCGAAAAATACGGAAAGGAGACAACCGGGCGATAGAGCCCTACAGCCTGACCCTACCTGGCGTTAGGGCTGAAACGCCAGCCCTAGCCTGGCGTTATACAGGTCTTTGGGTCCAAACGCCTGGGGTTCCCAATTTCGGCCAAATCCGAGTTTTGACGAGTTTAAGTGTTTCCCGGTCGAAATAGAAGTCCCCTATACGTTTAGGGTTCTCCCTAAACATATAAATAGACTCCTAAAAACACAAATACAGGATTGGAGAGGGCATTCAAAGGATTCAACAGAAGGAAATCATTGAAGTGCCAAAACATCGATTTCTACATCTAGTATTCATACTTTGTATTTCAATTATGCAATTTATTTTAGTTTTGATTCTCAAGAACATGAGTAGATAAATTCTTTAGTCTATGGTTTTGGTAGAACCCGTTGGGGATGAATTCATTATGATATTAATATATTTTGGTTGATTAATCTCGTTTTGTTCAACTACGTTCTTATTATAGTTGATTGAAATGGCCCTTGATTAACTATTCCTATTTATTATGTATCTACTTGAGAAATAGTGCATATTTAGGTAATTTCTTGAACAACACCACACCAGGAGTATAGACGAAAGTCATAACCGAGGGTTTAGAGGTTAGATTAGAGATAACGATACCTCGGGTGCAATCTAAAGTGAACTGTATTGAAATCTAGCTAGCGTAACTTGAGAGAGTGCGTCTAGTAAATTATCATAATTACTTGAGAGAGATTTATGGTAGATAGAGAGTTCATGATTGATAGAGACGATTAATCAAGCTATAAGAAGTATCCGAGAAAGAATTCACCAACGGGGGAAACCATAACCTTAGACCTTTATTATCATTGTTTACATTGAATTGTTAGTCAATTACTAGTTTATTATTTTGTTAGTAGAATTAGTTAAACAACACAAATTGATATTCAAAAGTCTTGAGAAAAGTGATTAAGTAACAGTTTAGTATTTTATAGACTCAATTGATACGTAAATTCCCTGTGGGATCGACTTTGGGCGTAATACCCCAGATTATATTTGCAGCGCCCGTTTAGTCTTTCTACAAGACATATTTGAGCGTGATCAAATTTTGGCGCCGTTGCTGGGGACTTAATGATATTATCAATTGAGTTAGAAGAAATACAAAATTCTGAAATATAATCAATTTTCTTCAAAACTTTCGATTTTACATTGAAATTTAACGTTTGCTAACGTGTTGCAGGTGCATGCCTAGAAACTCATAGAGGACTGGTGAAGTAATCGAAGCCTTATCAGACCCTGAGAAAGTTTTCAGGGCCATAAACCGGACCAACCGGAAAAGCAAACATCAACCACAAATTGAACAAACTGAAACTGACATGGAAGATCCACACAACCGGAACAATCACGGGGATGACGTAGTGGACCCAGTAGCTCAAATGGGGACAGAGGCTCCCCTATATGACTGGGCACAACCCACACCTGAGAATTTGGCCACGGCGATACTGGTTCCTCAAATACAGGCCGAGTCCTTTCAGATTACAAATAATATGCTGCACCTATTGCAGAACAAAGGGCTATTCTCAGGGTCGTACATTGAAGACCCCCAACAACATTTAAAGAACTTCCTGTCTTGAATACCCCCAACAACATTTAAAGAACTTCCTGTCAATTTGCAAAACTCAAAGGCAGCCAAACATCACTCAGGAGG